>JAJHJA010000689.1:0-39538 GCA_021202915.1 Heliconius himera | reverse complement strand
TTGAGTATCGAAGTTACGATTACTCGATGAGTTAACTACACTCGCTAGCGAGTACGTTTTTGACAATGTAAAAATGTTTTGTATGTGACGTTTGCGGTAGTTTTATATGAAACAGATAGACATTCGCACTATAGTTTTATTCTCGTATGATATTAACAGTAAAATAAAGATAACAGATAAGTAAGTTTGACATTTAATTTGACAAAAGTTATCTTTTATTTATTATTTTGATATAAATATAGAAATTAATACGATTCAAAAATCTTTGTGCGTCTTTAATAAGCACTAAAACGGTAACATACTTGTAATAACATTATACCTACAACTTTCTTTGGACTAAATAGAGAAAGTGCTTTGCTTTCCGCCCCCAAAATGACCGCAAAATGGAGAGAGAGAAGAAAATCACCTGCTTACTCTACCAAAGAAAAAATATCAACACAAAATATATATATAAATTTAAATTTCATTTATTAGCTAGCCTGATACTCCATATGAAGTGATTCATTTAATACGCTAATCAAAGCCAAAGGAGTCAATTAGTATTAAATAGACATTAAACTTAAATTAATTACACGTGATATATATATTTGTTTCGATTTAATGTCATTTAATAACTAGTCCCTTATCCCTATGATAATTTGGTCAGTAACTAAGCTCGATACTCGCTAGCGACTAAATATTCAACTACAATAGTAGAGTTACCTAGAAATTAGACGTATACTTCGCCACGTTTGGAATTTTTTCTTGTGAATTCTGGTGGTGTCACTGTTTCAGTGTCCGATGGTATTTCGGTGACAGTGGCCTTCCTGTCAACAGGCGTGGTAGGGGCGGAGAGAGTAAGTTGAGACACTATGGGCGATAGTGTCACCGGGGTCACTACCGGTGTTGTAGTTAACATACCTAAGGAAAAAAGTTTTTGTTTTAATATTTTTTTAGTTAAATTTTGCATATGTTATGAAAAAGGAAATTTACATATTTTAATTTAGTTTTACATTTTAATAATGGATTTTTCTTAGTGCGAATGCTAGTAACGCATTCTAGCGTTATATCAGACAACTTTCTTATATGCTTTACTGCATAATTATCATAGTATCATTCAAATAGTGTAATATTACCTTTCATAGATGACGCCACTTGTAGTATTTAAAAAAAATATATATATCGAAATTATTGAAAAATCTAAAACTTTGATTGTAAAATAACGTAACATAAGAGTGGTAAAAATTAAATATGTTTATGTTTTTATAAAAAAGTTTACCACGACCCTGCCAGGATTCGAACCTGGAATCTTCTGATCCGTAGTCAGACGCGTTATCCGTTGCGCCACAGGGCCGATGGCATCATAGGTAAAAATAGTTTCTAATTGATACAGATATAAAAATAGCATACAATTAATTCTATATATTATTAAAATAAAAAATGGTATAAAAATATATTTATAGTTATATGTATTTTTAGACTACCGTGGCACACGACGGTTATAGATTCGACCCACAGAGGTCTAGTGTTTAGACACTCCGTTCCCCACTTTCCGCCGCATTCTAGAGAGCATTTTCGGAAGCGCGTGTTCAATAGCGTGTTAAATGAAAAATTAACATTGCCACGGGGCTACGACGCTAATACTTATATAAAATAAGTTTCATTTTCTGCTGGTAAGAGGTAAAACGAAATATGACATTAAATTCTACTACTCTCCCTCTCTCTCTTAAAAAAATATAAAGTACCAACCTTGACCTAATCCCGGGCTTAAGACAGCTTGAGCCAGCGCCGTAGTACCCGGTTGCCCAGCGTGTAGCGTATTATTCACAGAACCACTATCCAACTCCTGGATCGGAGACAGGACCAGGGCACCGAGTACTGGGACCTCGTTCTGGTAGGCCTGGTGCATGATCACTCCCATATCCTGGGGTCCCCAGGTCCTCATGGCAATACGATTCTCCCTATCCATAACCTCTTTAGTGACGTCCGGCGTGGGTATGCGCGGGCGGTTCCGTAACGTTGTTGGTATGGAACCGTTAGTTTTTTGGTTACCTGTTATTTTTAAATATTATAAGTTAAGTTAATATATAGAAAAAAAACATATTTTTAAGTATTTTCTACGATATTAAGTGAAACATAAAATCATTAGTGGTACACAAAAAAATAATTAAAAATATAAGTAACATGCCTAAATATATTAAAAATACAAAATTTCTCTTAAATATAGATAAACCTCCAAAACCTATAGATACCGTTTAGTCAAACATTTTACACAAATTATATCAGTTTCACGCTCTATCCCGCACACAACGTGGTAGGCAGAAGGAAATTAGTGTCAAAAAGTGTCATAACGGAGTGCCGTCCTCCTCTTTCTGAATGTGATTCCGAATTCATTTGCATTGCGTGTTGAATTGCGGAACTCAACGCCGCGCTTTGCCTCGACACCAGAGCGAAGAAATGAAAATATAAATGTAAATAAATACACTATTATTATTAAATACACTATAAGTACAGAATTATAGGTTTCTATCTACACTTTGATCTTGATATAAAATAATTTTGATGTTACTTGGCAGCAAAATAAATGTCTATTTCACTACGCAGAGAAATTGCACTACGCTTGGCGGAAATCGCATCTGCAACCATCGCTGCACTCAATCAGAAACTAGTTATTTTGAGGAACTCAATGTTCATAGAAATGTATAATTTTTTTATCTATCTATTTATTATTATTATTTATGCTTCAGGAGACAGTCAAGTGTGAACACTCTCCATTCTTTTTTATTTCATCTAATTTATGATTTTCCTTACATTTCTACATTTTACGGAAACCAATGCAATTTTTTTATTCTGCCCACAGAAAGTTTTATATCAATGAAAGGTAATAGTTATGTAATAGTTATTGGAAGTTCGCAAATGTTTCCAACAGAGTGAGGAAATGGAAGTAGTAACAGTGTGTTCTCCATAAAAAGTATTTTTATTTTAGCAATAAAGTTAATACCTTATATTTGCAGAAAACAGTAACATAATATTTACTTTATGTATACAAAAATGAACTTCGAGTATGTATTTAATATTTAAAACTTAGTTATTAATTATTATTTTATTTCATTATTAATTTGTTTCTATAGAAATCTAAATATTTATTTACTTGTATATATTGATGATAAAAACTTAATATTGAAAAAAAATGTTTTTTTTCAACACCACGCACTCCATTTTCGTTTATAGGTAGATAAGCAAAAAGAACGTAGTGTTAAGACACTTCGTTCTACGTTTTCCACTCGAATTCTGAACAATGCATGTAGAGCAGTGGTTACCAATCAGTGGTCCGCAGAAGCCTAAATATGGTCCGCGAACGTTTTAATTTTATGACTGGGGATGGTGAGGCGAAGTTTTTGTTTAGTTATCACAGTTCATTCTTATTATACCTACATGAAAAGTGGTCCGTGCTACCAAGAATGATATAAAAGTGGTCCTTGATCAAGAAAAGGTTGGGAACCCCTGATGTAGAGTAAGGAAACTTAACGCCGCACAGTATTATCAGAGCGGTTACAGGAAAATAATTCTGTACACAAGTGAAAATCGTAGCCTGTCGTGGCTACTGTGGCCTTAACTGAAATTTTGTTTGAAATGCAACACAGAATGTCTCAAAATTTCAAAGGCACGTGGAGAGCTGACTAACCTGCTACTAAAAAAAACTTAATAACTATAGAATACATATGGATATATAAACATATACTGACCATGTTTAGAATTCTGTCTATGTTGTCCTCTACCAGATTTTCTTCCCACAAGTCTATCGTACAAGGACATTTTATGCGGTGGCGCAGTGACCGGCTGTCCTGCCTCAGGACTTGAGTACACCACCGAATTGTGACGGTTCCTCCCAAAGAAACCCCCCGAGGAGTACGCCGTGGAGGCAGATCTGACCGACCCCATACGCGAAATTTGCCTTTGGAACCAATTCTTACGTCTCTCCACTAGCGGTGTGTCCACACTTTCCTGTAATCGATAAAAGTCAGTTTATTTTTATGTATTTTGTTTCCATAAATTATAGTACTATATAAGTATTAATTTTCGATTTAATTATTGTTTAAATGCTTTGGATTAGATCTTAACTTATCTTAACGCTGCTTTTACCAAAGTGCAAAGAAAAAACTATTGAAGAAGAAGAATTTTGTAAAACTAATGCTTTTCAAAATCACTTTTATATACTCTTAATTAAACTTTTCACATGTAGCACGGTAGTTAGATGGAACCTAGTGCTAAACACTCCTTTCACCGCTTTCCGTCGAATCGAATCGAACCCATGACCGTCGCGTTTACAGTCCTTAGTACGACCTCTAAAGTCTAATTCTTATAAATTATTATTTATTTATAGTAATAATATTATAAAACTGAAGTTTTTGTTTAGGTATCAACTACTGGCTTAAATTTAAAAAAAAACTTTTGTTGGAAAGACTTTCATGTTTATATTAATTACAACACGTTAATCGTTTCTTGTAACGTTAATTGTAACTGAGGTATACTTTATTTTCCGCACTCAGAATGTGTCATAATCGTGTGTCATAACTTTTATCTATTTCAAATTGACCACATAGACGAAGCCAAAGCTAGGAAATCAAACAAAAACTTAAGTCACTTCACGTAGCACGCAAAATTACCAAATTAGATGCAAAACCACAGAGTGATTCAACACTTACCTATCCAAAAGTACCCAAAAAACACCCAAAAGTACCCAAAAACGATATAAAAAAACTCACATAATCTGCATAAGTTTCATCGTGACTTTTTCTCGGAACTTGGACATTAGCGTAGACCGCGTCCTCAGCTTTCACCTTGTAGTGGTCGGCGGAGCACGGCGGCTCGTGCCTCCTGTAGTGCTCCGAGGCGACTGTGTACGGCAGGTCCTTCGGTACCACTTCCTCCCAATACTGGTCTTTAAGCAGTTCTGGATGTTCTTCGTGCATTTCGTCAACTATCATGTAAGCTGCCTGGGAATAAAATTTTATATAGATACTAGCAACCCAAACGCGCCTTCGCCCGCTTAATCTTGAACTTATTGTTATACATTATGGCTAAACTGTAAACAATGTTTATATAAATTATATACAAGCCTATGTTAATTGCTTTGGATGAAAAGTTGCACTAATATATCTTCTAATTGTAAAGTTTCATCAATATCAGTTCAGTAGTTTTTGCGTGAAAATGCAACAAACACCCATTTTCACAAACTTTTACAATTATAATATTAGTAAGACATTTATTTCAGAAGAAACGAATTGAAGCCACAGTGCAACCATGCGATTGATTCGATATCCACTCAGTGGAATGCTTTATTAAGTTTATTTCCATCATTCAATATGCAATGTCTCGAATTCTGGTGGAAAGGGGAGAACCCAGTGTCTTAACACTAGGTTTTGTCTGCCTACCCTGATGCCTACCATGCGGTCTTGACTATGCGGAAAAAAGTGGTAAGATTTAAAAGAAATCTACATGCTTTTTTACCACAAAACAGGGCAGGAATATAGTGATAAGACACCAATTCACCAATTTTAGAGAGATTGCGTGTTGACTTCTTACAGAGTAGAGCACAGAGACGAAAGTAATTCATTCTCTGAATAGGAATTTACAATCAGACGATGTGTGCGCCATGACAGCCTTAAATCAAAATAAGTTAATTTATCTTTAACTTAATTTAAAAATATCATTAAAACACGCATACATAAGCGTAATATTATATCATTCTAAGCTATAGAATTCAGGAAACCGACAAAGCTACCAGCACCTTAGTAAGTTAGCCTTATGCTTGATCCAATATTCGCATTTTCAAATCCAAACAACGCAAAGCACTCTCTATAAATCGTTTGTTTACAGCTACTAATAGTGTCAGTCAGTTTTGTCAGTCACATAGAACAGACAAAGGAGAGAAATGCTATCTTTTGTTATGAAAATTATCTTTAATTTTTTAAACATTTTTTTAAGTAGAAAGCTATGTTGTAAACAAATCTTTTTTTTGTAGGTATTTTTTTTCTATCTCCTCCATTTTTGAGATCCTATGTATTGAATAGTCGAACTCAACACCGTCTTTGGACACAATTAATTCATTCTCCGAGGTGGAATCGAACCTACGACCATCGCGTTTACAGTCAGACGCTGTATCGCTGTGCAACGACAGCATCGATTTTTTTCACTTGATATCTATTTTATACCTAAATAATATGTAACCCCTTATTTTGTTGCAGCGGCCTTATTTAATATAGCAGGGTACGCAAAAGGGAAGCTAGTGTAAAGTAATTCTGTACCGCAATCACCGAGATCCCACATCCAACATCCGAGACGATGCGTGTTAAATGGCGGAACTCAGCGACGCGCTTTATCTTCCTACCAGAACGTGAATATCGAAATAAATTCATTCCCTCGAGTGAGAATCAAACCCACAACCGTCACGTTTACCGTCCTTATTTTAAAAATCAAATAGCATATCTGTTTTCTTGTTTACTTTTTCTTAAAATTAAAAGAACTACCTTTATATGTCTGTCAATAAGCCAGTTCAGTTCTATATCGTCATCGTCTTCACCGAAGGGGTTGATGAGCACCTCCGCCACCTTCAGCCACCCCACGTAGAAGCAAAACTTAAACAAAAATTATAATCATATAGTATAATATTTTTATAAATACCTACTATAATTTACACTGAGAGTGCTAAAAATACTTATATATCTATATTTATTTATAGAAATATTGTAAAGCTGAAGAGTATGTTTGGTTGAATGCGCTAATCTCAGGTACTAATGAGCGAGTTATTATATATATTTTTGTGTTTTATAGTCCATTTATCAAGTATGTTCGATGTTCGATCGATGTAAAACAACTATACCTATCTTAGAATACTCCCTCCAATAAATGTACTATCAAATATAATAATATTGTTATAATTCAAAACTACATCAAAACTAACAAGCAAACTCATCAGCCTTTCTAATATTAGGCAGGTCTTTTTTTTATGGAAAAGACAAGGCAAAAGAGCGTTCGGGTCACCGAGTGTCGGGATGGTAAGTGATTACCGCCGCCCACGACCCCGTGCAACACCAGAGGAGCTAAAGGTGCGTTGCTGCCTTTAAGGTGTGTTGGGCGCCGGACCCCTTCATTACCTGATGCGAAACGCAGTGGCATAAAGCCACTACTTCACGCCGGTTTTAAATGCCGGGGGTGGTAATGATCCGGTCGAGTCTGCCCATGCGTGTTGCCATTGCTGGCGACGTGACTCTACCACACGTACTTTAGTCGCCTCTTACGACCACCAGTACCAGGATGATCCTATTCTAGGCCGGGATCACACGGCAAAAACGTCAATAGTTATACGTTATTTCTTTATTAAACTCTATACAAAAACCGGGCATCGAACCCACAATTGTCGCGTTTACAGTCAGACGCTGAATTTGTGCTCTGTAATCAATAACATTTATATAAATAAAATAAAATATTCGAACAAAAAAAAACAATTACATTTACTTACACTTAAAAAAATCAAAACAAAGAAACCAGAACTACCTGTAAAGCAGTGAATAAAGGAAAGTACACATCCGGTTCGTACTTGGAGGTGCTGCCCGGCGCTGGCGGGACCAGCTGCCGGCCCATCAGCGCGGCCACGAAATACGTGTAGAGAGCTAGTGTCACTACCTGGGGGAAAAGAAAAAGGAGGTTTTTTTTAAAGAATTAAGCTATTATTATTATTAATATCTGCAGCCTCACGCTTTTCTGAATTAGGGGAGAACCCAGCGTTCTCTCCTTTCCGCGGAAGTCAACGCCGCGCATTTGTCTGCCAGAGTGGAATAATGAGAGTGGAAATAATGAGAATAATTTAAAAAGTTCTATACAACTCCCCGAATGGGCATCGAACCCGTAAAGTTATAATGAGTCTTCATTGATTTAATATAACGGTTTATAAAAGAGATTATATATATAAATATATTTTTAAAGGTAATATTTATTTCTCGTTAATAATTATAGAATAAAATCTCCACTAACGACGAATTCCAGTAATTTTGTAGCAAAATAGTATCTATATATTGTTTTATCTCACATTGTATTTCCACGTATTTCATTTAATTTGTTTCGCTTTTCAAAATAAAAAATAACACAAGTGGATGCTTACAACTTTATTTGCGTCACACTTTGAGAGGTAAAATGAGAAAACACATTTTTTCTTGTTTCCTTAGGAATTTAAAAAAAAACTTATCTTAGTACTAACATTCCCTAACACACCAACATGCCAAACGCCAATTTTCTAAGGTAATTTCATAAATCGCTCTCAACTACGAGATCGATCTTGAGAGCGACCCTGAGATGTCGTTTTCATTCAAAGATTACAATTAATGAATGTAAACGGTATCTCAAGTTATCTCTACCTCAGAGTTGAAAGCTGTTTATACATATGGACCAAAGTCCAGTAGTTTCGTCTGTACTTTTTCTGTCAGTCCATAACTGATTATTTTTATATAATATGCATATACCTTCTAACAGTGAGCTTGTATGAATGTCGAAACAATTTACGCCGAAAAGTGTAGAAATACCTTAAAAATTAATTACAGTTATGGAATTCTGCGAGGGAGCGCAGGTATGTCGGGTTTTTGTATTATCGTAGAGGCCGTTGTGGCACATTGGGACATCTATGACAGTTAACACGGCGGTTGTGAGTTTAATCCCCACTCGGGAAATGATTATATTTAAATTATGTTAATTCCCCCACTTTGGTGGACATATCGCGGTATTGAGTTCCGCCACAATGTCTCGAAAATTGGTCCGAAATTTAAATATAAATATATTATATTAAATGAGATAGAAGAACTATAGAGTAGAAACATGGATAAAATGCTGTGACAGCGTGACGTCATAACTAGGAACAATATGAGTTAGGTTAATATTTAATAGGTCTTGTCAAATTTAGTTTTTTTTTATTTTTCCCCCTTACCCCGCATCCCGCGGTTCAGAGAGGTAAGTTCCGTACCTTTTAAGGAAAAAAGGAACTCTTATAAGCCACTTTGTAGTTCGTCCGTTTGTCAAGAGTCTTTATATCAGGAACGCTTGGAGATATCGAGTAATTTATTACATTTACCTACTTGAAAAAAGCTCGATGCTAAGCTTAATCCTATTTATAATATGAATATTATGTACGTTGCCGATTATGGTAAAATCATTTATATTCTCCTTAACATACTAAATATTTTCAAAAATGTATTGACACGCAACTGTCAATACATGTGTTAATTTCTTAAAATTTTAGCATTAAAGAAACATAGTAATATCTTATAAAACTTAAGTAAAATTATAACTAACCTGAGTATAAACAAGTGGTACGCACACAGTGTCGTATCCTATGAGAGCTCCCAACCTCCGCCTTATATCCGACAGCTCGACCAGCAATGTCTGAACTATATGGTCGCTAGTGATGAGCCCTTCTTTTCGAGCCCTATTTATAATATTCGTCGCCCACACCAGGGGCATCCAGTATTTCGACATTGGACTTTTCCCGTCCATTTTCTCGAACACCTTCCTCTCACTTTCTAACATTAAACCTGGAAAATTATGGTATCGTTTTTAGAACACGTAACGTATAAATTTGAACGTGTTGAGTTTTGAACCCGCGCCTCTTGAAAATCATCGACATGAGGCGCGGCTTCGAATCCTTTAAAATTATTACTAATATAGAATTGTTATTAATATACGAAGTTTTATTACATTTCGATTCAACTTGGATGGTTCTAATTTGTGATTATAGTATTATCTTTTTTTAGATTTTCCGTGTTTTTATTCAAATTTACAATAATTTTTAATCAAATAAACTTTTGCAAGCGCTTTTCTCTGTAGAATGAACTTTTTGCTATCACCGACTCTGAAGGCAGTTCAGCTGAGCAGAGCCGGCAAGAGACTAACCGTTGCTATTTTCAAAATAAAAGTTATAATTTTATTCAATAATAAATAAAAACGTTAACAATTAATGAAAAATTTATTTTAATCAAATTATTTTAATTATTAACTATGTCTTCAGCTTCATGCAAGATTCAGCTTTCCATTCCTCACATTCCTTCCAATTTTCATGATATTGCAACAAAAGCTGAAGCGTAACTCAACGCCGAGCTTTGTCTTTATACCAAAGCGTGGAAATGAAAATAATTCTGAAAATGGAAATAAAATAACAAGTGTGAATCGAACCCACCACTGTCGTCACGTTAACAATCAGACTTGAGCTGTACCGCTCAAGACAAACATTTTCAGTCTTTAAAAATCCGGTACCTAATAATAAGCTTTATAAATCCATTTTTAATTTTTAATTAAATATCTTTTAATTAACATTGTTTAAACAGAATTGTTTTCTTTAAATTTATTCAGGAATTTTAATATAAGGTGCGCTGCCGGCCTTTAAAGTGGAGATAGACGTGCTTTTTGAAGGTACCCATGTCATATCGACCTGGAAACAGTGCCGCAGGTAGGCCATTCCAAAGTTCCATGGTGTGTGGGAAGTTTCTACGAAACTGCACATTAGTGGAGTGCCACGTATCCATGTGGTGTGGTTGATAACTTGTGACGTACTATGCTGTTAGAAAATTCGGCGGCAGGTACAGCTCAAACAGTTCTTCAGAACACTCCCCATGATAAATGCGGTAGAGAACGCACAGCGAGGAGACGTCTCTACGCAAAGCCAAAGTGTCAAGCCTTTCACAGATCATTGGGTCCCCAGTGATTCGAATGTTTGAAATTCGAATGTCTCCAATGTTTGGAATAGGACTGGCCTCTGGAGAGTGTGCCGTGAGAAATGTATCCTATCTATATACTAAGCGCTTGCGACTGGGATTGGATCGTCGAAATCTAGAAGAACGCTACGAGGGCTTCGAAGAACATGAGGAGCGTACTTACACGCTTCGACAATGATTGAGTTGGAGTGTTAAAAGTTCGCCTCAAGAGTTACTAAGAGTTTAAGATCTTATCAAGTAGTTCCTTCTTACCAGAGTCAACAACATGCTGCCATGTTGGGAACCGCCTCTTCACCCGCAACGACACCCTCTGCAACGTGATGACATACGCTAATATCGCATATCTCACTATATTACGCCTCATCAGTCTCCCCGTCTCGTCCTGGAACCAAAGAACAATGTTGATGTAGTATAAGGTTGTATTCATATTGTGAAATCGCTAGCAAGTTAATGAAATATATTAGTAATATGAGAAGAAGAACGCAAGCTGTTCACGCAAGAGGCTGCTTCAAAATATAAAAGGTTAAAGTAAATATTTATATAAAAAATCTGGTCAAGTGCAAGTCGATATCACCCACCAAGGGTTCCGTGCTTACATAATAATTGTAGGTGAACGGGAACGTGACTTACAAAAATTGCAAAGCAAACTTAAGTTTGATGTTTCACTTTGTATGAAATGAAGTACAAATATAAGTTTGTAGTGATTTTTTTCAATAATATATCATTTTTTTTATTTGTTCGAATTATAAGTTCTCATTTCCGGCCAAATTTCAAAACTGTAGGTCCACGGGAAGTACCCTATATATTTTGATGACGCCACGAATTTAATACAAAACTATATCTTTTATATATTGAATGAAATTTACTAAGGAATTATTTTTTTGTGGAACACTAACAACTTTAACTTAACAACTTAACATTCTAGCATAAGCAGAGAGACGTTAGTGAAGTGTTAAGGAACTTAAGGAAGTATAGATATTTGGAGGACACGTCACAATCGCCGCCTAATTTTCGAGCGCTTTCATTCTGTACTAGATCGGGTAAAATAAACCTAAAAAAAAATAATTTTAATAATTCTTCCGAGTGGGAAACAAACCTACGACCGCGTTCTCGCCCACACTCTGACCCTGTCCCACTGTTTCCTAATTAAGTACTCCTCGACGACAAACATTGTTAACTCCAAAGCTAACAATTAAGTAATATCGTAAACAAAAATGAAGATGTTAAAAATGTACTTATATTCTCACATTACGCCGTACGAATAGATAATTACTATTTATATTTAATGACTACACGAAGCGGATAGCAAAAACGCTACTAAAATTTATTTATTATGTGTATTTGCATGATTTTTTAAATTGTCACGCAGTTTCAAATGGTGTCAGTATTAGTTTATTCTCATTTCCTAATTCTGGTGGTATGGGCGTATCTAGGGGATATTTTCTTGACTTTAGCTTTGAGTTTAGTTTGTATAGACTTTTTTTATTTTTCAAGGCAAATTTATTGTTAGGACAATGTCTGGTATAGGCACAAGAGAGAGAAGTTAGGTACCGCCCACCCAGCCCTAGCCTAGAACAGAACCTGAAAAAAAATCTTTACTTACGTCTAGTTACACAAACTGCAGCTTTAGATCCTATTACTCAAAATGTAATATATCTAAACGTTAATTTTAATTATACAGCGCACTGACATTTCTCTGAATTCATTTTACCAAAATCACATAAGAGAAATTTATTTTTTTCCGCCTGGGGTACAGTGTTTAACTAAAACGCGAGAGTACTGAGTTCGTTTCCCATTCGGGGAAATGACTGAAATTATGTTTATTTCCTCGCTATGGTAACCAGAGTCCACCACTCGAAGATATCAATCAATTTCTCGAAAAGGCGGAGGGTGGGAAACGGGATAAATATTATGTTTTATGGCTTGAGGTCAGTCGTGGCGAAACGGCAAATGCGTGCGATAAGTTCTGGGTTCGATTCCCACTAAAGGAAATGAAATATTTAATATTTTCATTTCTTCGCTCTGGTAATGATGCAGAGCACGGAGTGGAGCTCCACCACTCAACATAGATTGACTCCGGAATTCGGCGGAAAATGGCGAACGGAAGAGTCTTAATGGGAACGGAGTGTCCTAACAATAGAATCCCAATTTCCCTCTGCCTACCCTGCTATATGAGGGATACAGCGTGAACTTAAAAAAGTTAAAAACAGATTTCTTTTAACAGTATTTCATATATTAAATGCATATTTACTTTTTAAAATATGATATTCACTTCAGTATAAACCTTTCATAGTCAAACCCACTTGTGTTTGATGAAAAATGTTTTGGTACTTTAGCTACTGTATTGCTTGCTATTACTTACAAATATTTATTATAAATTGTGAAAATCAACTTACAAAATAAAAAACAGGTCAAGTGCGAGTTGGATTCGCAAACTGAGGGTCCCGTACCAATTTTATGATTGTATCTCAACGGGAAGAGATAGAAGATTATAGAAGTACTTAAGACAAACATAAATTTGCTTTTAAGTAAATAAAATTAAATCAGCTTCACGCTGTATCCCGCACACAGCAGGGTAGGCAGAGGGAACCTAATGTTAAGACACTCCGTTCCCCACTTTCTGCCGAATTCTGGAGGCATTGCGTGTTGAGTGGCAGAACTCAACGCCGCGCTTAACCTCGACACCAGAGCGAAGAAATGGAAATATAAATTTAAGTAAATATTTCATCTCCTCGAGTGGGAATCGAACCCAGAACCAGTCCGTTTTGCAGTCACACCTCGTGCCCCTGCGCCACGACCGGCCTCTAAGTACTTAAGACATAATTAAGACAACCTTTTTGTATGAAAGAAAATCCAAATATGAATTTGTAATAGGTTGTTTTTAATCAACTTCACTCTGTATTACGCACGCAGCTGGGTAGACAGAGGGAACCTAGTGTTAAGACACTCCGTTCCTTATTTTTCCCCGAATTCTGGAATCGTTGCATGTTCAATGGCGGAGCTTAACGTCGCACTTTGCCTCGGCAAAAGAAGAGATATAAATTCACAGAAATATTTCATTTCTTCGAGTGGGGATTGAGCCCATAACCAGTCGCGTTTATAGTTACACTTTGCGCCACGGCGCCACGAATGGCCTGCATTTAACTAATCTAAAATCAAAGAATCAAAGAAGATTAGTTAAATTTAGGTATATATACCTACAAATTACGTATATTAAATCTTTTTTCTTCATTTATAAGTAGTTTAAGTTCGCACATCTTGCTAAACTTCATATTTCTAGGTCAACGGGATGTATCAAATAGGTTTTGATTACGCGGCGATATTTTTGCAAAATGCAGCAAAAACGAAAAACGTATGAACGTATCTTTCGTTGTGTTGGTTTAGAAATATTTTTTTGCAAGAAACTGTAGGCTTCAATATTTGATATTTAACACGTCGCGATACTTCCAATGCGTCCTTGAGAAAAAGACAGACGGACAACAAAATGGTCCTATAAGGGTACCCAAAGGGTAAAGCGGGACTCCATTACTAAGACTAATCTGTTCGTCCGTCCCTGTATTCGTCCGTGAGTCTATTAAGTCACCAGGCTGTATCTCATGAACCGTGATAGTTAAACAGATGATATTTTCACAGACAAACAAACATTAAAAAACGTGTAAAAGTACAGTAAAAATGACTTATACAACAAACGGTATTTTTTTACACGTTTCTATAGCTAACTGTACGGAACACTCCGCGCGCGAATCTGCCCTGCACTTGGCCGGTTCTTTTTAAGTTAAAGAAACAAAAAAAGAATAGATATACACTACTATATTCCACTATTCTATAACAATAAAATGAACACTCCCTGCGTTGTCAATGCATACAATATTACAGCGCATTATAGCGTTATATCAAATAGGTACCTACTTGGTACTCGGTTAGGTGCGACGTTAAGCCGATTTGTTACACAACGAGGATAAATCACACAAAATTAATGATTTCTCCACTACAATACATATTTATTAACTACCGTATATAAACAATATGTTATATAAATTTGAAGAAATATGAATATATTATAATATATATAATAAATATGAATATATTATAAGTGTTTATTGTTTTTTATTGAATTTTACTGTAAATGTGATGGTTGTCAATTCAATCCCCACTTCTGGTAATAAATTCTTATACACAGCGGCGTTAAGTTACCGCCACAGAGGTAGGCAAAAAGAATTCAATAAGTCCTTCATTCCACTCAGGTTATAAAGACTAGCTTTTACCAGTCTATCACATTGACAGGGTTCAAACAGTCTCGGTTTATTTTTCACGCTATATCGTAAACAGACAATCCAATAATACTTTGTCAGAATTCGAGACACAGCATGGCCGAACTAAACACACACTATGTATTTCAGGGCGAGGAAATGAAAATAATTAATTTATCCGAGTGGAAATCAAATCTAAAGCCGTCGCAATTGCAATCAAACGTCGGTCCACTTCGCCTCAAACCGGTATACTGCACTCTCAAAGAACATCATATAAGACATTATTAAATAAGTTGGAGTAACATTTATCAGACGCAACTACCTATCTCTACATAATGATACATGAATGCGCGGTTTTTAAAACTATATTTCCTTTAAAATATAAAGATTTCTGTATTTACGTCATTTTACAACGTTTTTATGTTAATAGTTTACGTAATAAAATAGTGGCCTTTTGAAATTGCGTATAGGTATTTTTTAGTTTCACGCTCTATTTTGGACACAGCAGAGAAGAAAGAGGGAACCTAGTGCTAAGACACTCCGTTCCCAATTTCTCGCTGAGTTCTAGAGGCATTGAGTGTTTAGTGGCGGAAATCAACTCTTCGCTTAGCCTATAAAACCAGGACGAAGAAATGAAACTATGAAATATATCATTCTGTCAAGTGGAGATCGAACCCACAACCCGTCGCGTCTACTGTCACACACTACTAACCCTGTGCCACGACTGGCCTCTGGTCTCCTTATAAGTGAACTGGAAGTAAAATCTTGATATATTAAACGTGAACGTCTTAACAATAGATTCAGAGGAACCTAGCGTTAAGACCTGCCGTGCAATGTGTGGGATACAACGTAAAGCTAAAAAAAGAAATTTTTTATGTATTAAATATTTTTTATTACTCTTTCCCTTATTTGGAGGCTATTCAAAAGGTTAAGTACGATATTATTCATAATTTAATCTGCTATTTTATTGCGGCCGCCATATTGTATTTAGAAGGACATTGTTTAATGCACTATTAATAAGATAGTAGATACTCATCGTAAACCAAGATCTATTTCTAGAGTCCCCGCAATCGGAAAGTGGAGGACCCAACGCCACGTTGTGTCTACAATAGTAGGAAAATGAAAATAGCTTCAATATAACAGGGATCGAACTTGCGGCCATCGCGTGTATAGTCACACACTGCCCCACTGCGTCCAAACGGACTAAGCAACGGTAAATGAATATTTAAAATCTCCAAATCTTCTACTAACAGTTACGTTTACAAAATTTTATCCACAAAATATAGATTCTAGAGTTATTTTTTATAGTTTTACACTGTATTCCGCACATAGCTAGTTAGACAGAGAGAACCTGATAAGTTACTGTTAAAACATTCCGTTCCCTTTAAGACACTTCCGTCCCCCACTGTCCGCTAAATTCTGAGGCTTTGCGTGTTCAGTGGCGGAATTCAACGCCGCGATTTACCAAAACGTATGTTTCCAATGTTACAATATCTATAGGTGCTATTGTTCTTAGTACCTATAAACGTCCTAAAAGTAAAACATTTTTAACTATTTTTAAGTTAAAGTAACATTTAATACTAGCTTTTACCTGCGACTTCTATCGATATACAACTTTTAGTTGTCATAGCTACAGGCGCGGGTAACCCTGACCTCAGATACCGTGGGTTACATCAACTTGATGTAATATAGCCTATATATAGCCTTCGTCAATAAATAGACAATCCAACGCAAAAAAGGAGGTTATGGGTTCGATTCCGACACGATGAAATGTAATTTTACCAACAGAATATTTATATTATTGTATTTAAATGACGATTTACCTTGTCAGTTGTTATCTTGCAATACGTAATATAATCATTGTAACTTCACAGTATTAGGTTACGCTAAGTCATTGAAAGAAATATAAGTTTCCACAGTACTCGGCTTCCTTTTATTCTAAGTAGAAAAAAAAGTATATTTATTTTCATATCTCGAGGCCGTTCGTGGCGCAAGGGCACAAGCGTGTGACTGTAAACGAGACAAGTTAGGGGTTCGATTCCCACACGATCAATAAAAATATTTAATATTTTCATTTCTTCGCTCTGGTGTCGAGGCAAAGTGTGGCGTAGAGTTGCGCCACTTAACATGCAACAAACGGAGTGTCTAAACACTAGGCTTTCTCTGAATACAATGTTACATGCGCGATACAGCGTGTAGCAGGCGGCTGTAAAAAAAATCCTGCAAGAGTTCCGTTTTTTTCTTTTGATGTACGGATTAACAAAATGAAACCCACTGTTTAACCCCAAACGGGAAAACTGATTTTGATTTAGATTTCGACTTTATAAAGGTGACTTAATCAAGAGTTCAGCGGTTTGTAGATTATTAAATTTTTTCTAATAGTTTGTTTAATTTTGTAGAGGTTTGTGTGTTATAAATTAAGTAGACTTGTTAAATTTTATTTATTTACTTTTTAAGCATCTCCCGTAGGTACATTAAAGGGAAGAAATAAAGAGTCCAGTGTCAAGACACTCCCTTTACAGAATATTACTTAAATTCCGGGTGGTGAAATGAAATGCTACACTTTTTCTTGCCGAGGGCACGACAATAATTTAATATAATTTATCACGACAGTCACGTCACGAAACCGCCCCGTTGTGTTGCTGTGGTGTCTCTATATATTTGTTTTTAGCTTCATGCTATATCCTGCACATGGCAGAGTGGCCAAAGGGAACCTGGGAACTTAATGTTAAGTCACTCCGATATCCATTAAGACACTTTTATTCCCTATATTCCACCGTATTCTTCAGGAATTGCGTGTTGAGTGGCTGAACTCAACGCCGCGCTTTGCCTTGTTATCGGAGTGAGGAAATGAATATATTAAATTCATTCCACTGAGTGGGAGTCGAACCCATGACCGCGTGCGTTTACAATTACACGTTTGTGCCACTCTATATCTAAAATATTCCTAATATAATTATTTCTATAATTATTTCAGGATAGATATAATGGGTTCGGAGTGTCTTAACACTAGGTTCTCTCTATATACCCTGCTTCATGTGGGATACAGCGTGAAAATAAAATAAAAAAATATAAAGATTAATATAAATAAATACTCGCAACAAAACTCAATTTAACTCAATGACTAATATATAAAAATTATAATACGTTACACTGTAATCTTTAAAAGATTTTGTATTTACATAAATAAGTATAGAATTTAAACGGAAAAGGTGTATCATATAATATTTTTAAATAATTTTTCATATATTTTTTACTTGTTCTAGTTCTTTTAACAGGACGATATATGAAATTTGAACTCATTACCTATTATTACTCAACGTTGCGACACTGTGAGAGAGCGAGACTGTAACCTCAGTGGTTGTGAGTTCGATTTCTAATTGGGGAAATGATTATATTTAAATTAATTTTATTTCCCCTCTCCGACAGTCAAACGCGATATCGAGTTTCGTCACCCAACACGCAACCTCTTGAAAATTTGGCTACACAGAAAAAAAACGTGAAACTAAAAAGAAAAGAACCCAATAGATATTACTATACAATAAGTTATTTAAATAATTTAACTAAAAAGAAAACTGTTTTTTTTTTCTTTTGGCACCAACGAGGTACCAAGTACAATAGGCACTTATATAACATTGGAAACACACATTGTTATAATGAATATATGAGGAAAACTTTGAAATCAGCCACGCCGTGAGATCACTGAGCGTGGAGAATCGCTGTCGAGGTGTTTATAAACAGAAATACTAAATATTTTTACTAACTTTGTAAGTAAGTTATCGAGGAATTACTTTTTTAAACGCGGCGTTGAGTTCCGCCACGTAATGTGTCAAGAATATGTGTGTGGTGAGTGGGGACCGGAGTGTATTAGTACTAGGTTTCTTCTTCCTATAATGCTAATATCAGGATGCAGCTGTAAGTTGCTTTATCTATGTATGTGCCTTTGAATGGACCCCTTCAAATTCGAATAATTAAAAATAAGTATTTATTTAATTCGTATGTTTTTTTCCATTACTAATAGGAATACAGAAAAATGTCAAATCAATAAAATTTTATTATAAATTGTATCTTAACTGGCGGAACTTAACGCAGCGATAAATGAAAAATATTTTTAAAATGACACATCCAAAACTACATCTCTCGTGGGAATCGAACCCACAAAAACGCATCACACATACAGACACCGCCGAACTGCGCCGCCACGGCCTCTATCTACATATGTATGTATGTACAGTTCAAATATTTATGAGATTACGTGTCAGTTACGTAGACTTTCGTTTTCAATGAAAATTTTTAAGAAATATTAAGCTGGGAGCGTTTAAAAGAGAAAGTAAATTATTATAAGTAACGTCGTCTGATAATGAAAGTGCTAAAATAGAATCCGCGCCGGTTATTGCATGTATTTTTTTTTTATATATACTTAATAAATAATATGAGAGTTTACCATTTTCTGTGAAATTTTCAAGACGTTGTGCGCGTTTTTCTTTATCTATTTTAGAAATATGTATGAATTGATTATGTCATTATTTTCAGTTTGATAAATCAACGTGTTCAGGAGAAAAGTGATCTTTACAGACAGACGGAAAGACATACAATCGACTCATCTATCTTTAAAAGTTCGGAGCCAAAAAAAAATTCCATCAAGTGGGAATTGAGCTAACAACTATCACCTCTTAATTCGTGATATCTGCGCCATAGAGACTTATCGAGTTACAAAGTGTAATTTAAATCGTTGATAAAAGTTCTCGGAACAGATAATAAACGCTTCACAGAAATGCATTTGACATTTTGAATTTCACTGAAAATTACACGGTTAGAGAAAACTTTTTGGAAGAGAGCTTTTCTTTTTATTATTATGTTTTATCATTAAATCTATATGTACCTATATTATCTAAAATTGCTTGTAATAAATAATAGACAATAGATTTTAGCTTGGCTTCTTTTTCGTCTGATTGTAAACGCGACGGTTGTGGGTTCGATTCCCACTCGAGGAAATGATATATAAAAGGCAAAGCGCGGCGTTGAGTTCTTGTAGATACTAAACAAGAGATGCCTCAAGAATTCGATATAAAGATAAATTCGATAGAAAGTGGGGAATAAGGGAACATGGGGAACAACTTAACACTAGAGTCCCACGTTCCCTCTGCCGATCCTAATGTGTTCGGAATATAGCGTGAAACTAAAAACTATAGTTTGCTAATATCTCGAAATATCATCAATTCATTTCTAGAACATGAAGTACGTTCTTGAAATGTATTGATTGGAGGCGGCACTAATAGAATCAATTTGAATTGCTTTGAATACTAAGCAGCTTAGATTCACGCTGTTTCCTGAACATATCAGGGTGGGCAGAGGGAACCTAGTGTCAATTTTTCGAGACATCCCGTGTTGATTGGCGGAATTCAACGCCACGTTTTGTCTTGTTACCAGAACGAAGACATAAAAGTAATTCATTCCTCCAGTGGAATTGAAACCACAACCGTCCACCGTCAAACGTAACTAGTATCTTCTATATTTTCAATACAAAATTATTATTTCTTATTAAATTATTGATTAAACTGATTTCCATATACGTATACTATATTTTAATATGTTTAAAAATATATTATTAAATCGTTTTTATACTGCAATCGAGTTAATTGACTATATAACAATCGAGTATTGTTCATCATTTCGTAATAGTTTCTACGATGAAACAAAAACTCGCAACCAACATCTGGTTTGAAAATTACTCCAACTTCTACCTTATAGCGTAAAAAATAAGATTTTTTTCCAATTAACCCGAGGTAACCGTGTCGAATCCTTTTCACAGTACCTTATCGTATGACGTAGCGCCATTTGGCTTAGTAAAAGTGTGCTTATATCGAAGTATTTAGAATTGTGATCCTGTTTAATTTAAATTTTTCATTATTAGTCCGTTTGCTTGTTGATTGGCGGAACTTAACGCGGTGATTTGGATTTTTCGTAATCGGACAATGGATATAAGTTAAAATAATTTGTAATCTGAGTAGAGCTCATTTACATCGTTTACAATGTGGGATGGTGGCGTTAAAATAAGATTTTTTTTTGCTTCATGTATCCCGCACATAGCAGGCAAAGGCAACCTAGTGTTAAGACACTCCGTCATCCTTTTCCGCCCAATCTTCGACACATTGCGTTTATAGTGGCGAAACTCATTATACTGGGAATTGAAAATAATTAAAGCCGTCGTGGCGGAGGGTAACTAGCGTGCGACTGTAAACGTGACGGTTGTGGATACAAATCCAACTTGAGGGAACGAAATATTTAATATTTTCATTTTTTCACCCTGATATCAAGACGAAGCGCGCTGAGTTCCGCTACTCAACACGCAACACCTTGAAAATTCGAAAAAGAGTTGCTTAGTAGAGAACGGAATGTGAATGAATGATAGAGCAAGAAGCTATAAAACAAAATTAAAAATTAACTCATTCCCTGGAATTGGAATCGACCTCACAACCATCGTCGATTGCCGTCAATCCCTATGCTACTACACAAGGGTGGCCTCTAATAATAGGTATATATGTGTATATGTACGAGTATGTATGTATCTATAAAACTTTACGTTTACTTTATAACAGTGAATTATATGATTTTAATTAAAATTTTAGACCTTCATTTGATCAATTAAGATTTTTAACTTTAACCTTAATTAATGTGAATTTCCGTAAGTTTTTATAATCTTTGATAATACTAATTATATACGCATTTATATTATTATACAGGTAAGTACGGCCAAGTGAGGCCAGTCGTGGCGCAGCGGCACGAGGTGTGACTGTAAAACCGACTTGTTGCGGGTTCGATCCCCACTCGAGGTGATGAAATATTTACTTAAATTTATATTTCCATTTCCTCGCTCTGGTGTCGAGGATAAGCGCGGCGTTGAGTTTTGCCACTCATCACGTACTGCCTCCAGAATTCGGCAGAAAGTTGGGAACGGAGTGTCTTAACACTAGGTTTCCTCTGCCTACCCTGCTGTGTGCGGGATACAGCGTGAAGCTGAGTTAGTAAATACAATATATTTTTGAGGCTGTCGTGGCGCAGGGCACAAGCGTGTGGCTGTAAGCAGTGCGACGGTTGTGGGTTCGATCCCAACTCGGGGAAGTGAAATATTTTAATTTCTTGGCAACAAGGTATAACGCGGCGTTAAGTATTCAACGGGTAATGTAGAGTGTTAACTAAAATTAAAATTAAATTAAATTAGCTTCACGCTGTATCCCGCACACAGCAGGGTAGGCAGAGGGAACCTAGTGTTAAGACACTCCGTTCCCCACTTTCTGCCGAATTCTGGAGGCATTGCGTGTCGAGTGGCAGAACTCAACGCCGCGCTTAACCTCGACACCAGAGCGAAGAAATGGAAATATAAATTTAAGTAAATATTTCATCTCCTCGAGTGGGGATCGAACCCACAACCAGTCGGTTTTGCAGCCACACCTCATGCCACTGCGCCACGACCGGCCTCAAGTGTTAACACTGTACACTATTTAGGAAGCCGTGAGATAAAAGGCAAGCAAACCAGAAAAAGGTTACGTCACATTGTAATACTAATAAATTAAAGAACACAGATACTGCCAACATTTGAATTCAAAATGTGACGTTTTGTCATCGTTCGCGTTATATCCGCCAATTTTACAATAGACCGACTTATTGATACGAGATAACTTTTTGGAGATATTTTTGTTTAATTCTTGTAATTCCGTTGTTACTTTTGTTATTTTTTAAAGTTTCTTAATTATTAAACTCAAAAGAATTCGTTGATTGGTTTGTTTTATTTATATTGACGTTTGTGTACATTTTGTCTCAATCCCAAATGAATAGTCTATTCTCTCTATTCTCATGCTCTCTCCGCATATCCTGATATGTACGGAAAACTAAAAATATATATAAAGGCGAAACAAAGAGATACTCTCCTCAAAGCAAATACTAATCAATTTCTGCCCCGAAATCGAAAACCGAACGAAACAGAAAAATCAATCTATTTCAATTTCAACAGAAGTAAAAAGAAAATTGTTCTAGAACTGGAGTTTATTCGTACATTTTATACATTGTATACATACATTATATATGTACATTACATTTATAATTTACTTTTTTATATAATATGAATGTAAGAATAAAAGATTTTTTGATTAATCCGTAGCCACTCTAGCTAACTAACAAAAAGTTAAGTTTGAAAAATTAAAGAAAGTAGGTACTATTACATACAAAGATCAGGCCGAAACTGTAGTTAAACCTAAGAAGAAAATACCTCTAGATGCGCCAATGCCCATCAGGTAGTTTATGATAACTTCAGATCATTAATATCATAACATAAGAAAAATGGGTAAAGCTATAAAAAATTACAATCTCTATTCAACTAATTTAAGCGTATAGAAATTGCAGTACAACAATATGAAATACCTATAGGTACATTTTGAAATACCCGAATAGCATTATTGATGGTGCAGTATGTATTAAGCTGTCAATATTCAAAATTATTTGTCATCGCTGAACCTATTTGTGCGAAAGCGGTTTCAGTAGTAGTAGTGGGTTCAGTCCCACGTGTGGTCAAAATTGTGATGGCAATGTAAGCGTATCCGTAGTTTAGTCATATAAAATACGGCGTTAGGTTTCGCCTTAATATAGCACTAAAACTGTCCAGGATATAAAAATCAAAAACACGCTATGTTTAATATATTTGTCTTTTAAATAATTTATTTGAAACAAAACAAACACCGACTTCAAATCTGTGTCGTAAAACGTAAAACTACAAAACTAAATTTTATAATAATATTTTGAACATGTAACCATCGGGGTATTTTTACAACCGATGTAGCGACGACAGCGTTTCACACAACAGTAATTTCTAGAAGCCGATTTTCACTGAAATTGCTAATTAATCCAAGCTGTATTGATCTTTAGTTTAAAATTAATCCTCTCAGACTAAGCGCTTTATGATCAAAGAAAAATCTAAAGTCTTCATTATCGAGACCACCCGCGCTCATTTTCATATAAATAGGATATTTTTTATAGATAGATATATAATATTTTATATTTTGTATATATATATTCTTTCTTTTTTGGATTCTGTACGTTTTAAAGAAAAAAGGAATCCCTATAAGATCATTTGTTGTCCGTCTGTCTGTCTGTCTCTCAAGAGACTTTATCTCAGGAACGCTTGGAGATATCGAGTTGAAATTCAACAGCCCCATAACTTCCTGAAAATAAATGCATTTCTACATTTACTTAAAAAAAAGATATGGCTGTTTATATCACAAAAAACGCGTATTTCCACACTTTAAAGGGAATCAAAATTCATGGAGTGCTTCCGATTGACGTAAAATATGAAATTTTGCACCTAGCATCTACAGATAGTACTAGTTCAGAAAAAAATCTGAAACTATAAATTTTTATAAATTTGCCTGTAATACCCGCATATAATAGACAACAGGGAATGCAGAAAAGACCTAGTGTCTCTCCGTTCTACGTTCTTTAATTTTCGTAACATTGCGTTGTGACTGGTGAAATTTAACGCCGCGTTTAGTTTTGTTACCAAAAAGAAAATGAATCCCGTTATTGTTCATACTCAGATGCTATTAATTTTACACAAGCTTTTGCTCCTTAATAATGAAAAATATGAAAACCATATAATTCTTGGGTCCCCAAACTGTGCCAGCTACATAGGTTCAACTTTATATATACAAAACGCAGTTTAACCGGATAAGTGGAGGGAACCCAGTGTTAAGACCCCCCACCCCACATTTCTCATACCATCCTCGAGATGTGAAAATTAAACAAATTAAATATAGGTACTTATTTTATCGAGTGGGAATCGAATTCACAACGTTTATACTCGGACGTAATCTTATTGGGTCACGACGATCATTCACCGATATTAAGAGCCGGATGGGAAACCCCAACTTTGGAATTTGTCAAACTAAATTGGTAAATTACCTATACCTAAACCTAAATATATTTTTTCCTGATTCCTATTTGTACTATCAATTATACCGAGAGGCGGCGCCAATATTTATCTATAAGCCTTCTTTTCTATTTATTATTGATATATAATCAATATACAGTATTATATAGATATATGTTCGTAATTATATTGTTATTATAATTTTAATTTAACAAATTCTAATAGTATTAATATTATTTAAAAAAAAACAAGTATAGTGCGAGTCAAACTCGCGCACCGATTGTTCTAGAGCAGTTTGATGGTTATTGGTCAACGGGAAGTATATCTTATAAGAGCGTTGTACTAAATTATATGAAATGATCTACAAATATAAATTTGTAACAGTTTCATTTCGGTACGAAACCTAAATATTTAAAAGCTTTTGCAATTTTCCTTTCTTATAAATATATGTAATAAATATATGCCAATTAGAAACACACATAGATACATGTTGTGATTACGGGAATTCCATACGAAATATGGCCAACGAAAAACGGACCATCTTTTAACGCTGTCATCTTTTAATTACGTTTACTTAGAAGTTTATTTTTTTTCTAAAGCGAGGACTGAAGACTTGAATATTTAATATTCATTTGAGCTTAAAACCTCCACGCGATCTTAAGAAAAAAAGGTCTAGACGGACAGACAGATAAATGACAAAGTAAAATAAAATTATACAGCGTGAAGCTGATTTTATTTTTATTTAAAATAAAATAAATCAGCTTCAGAGCGAAGAAATGGAAATATACATTTAAGTAAATATTTCATCTCCTCGAGTGGGGATCGTACCCACAACCAGTCAGTTTTACAGTCACACTTTGTACCCCTGCGCCACGACTGGCCTCAAAACGACAAAAATGACAAAGTGAGGCTATCAAAATCCTAAAAATAATAAAAAATGTACGTTCGGTCTGATATACCTGTATAAATAAAATAAGCAAATAATTGAAAACGAACCTGTAACATAGCATATATCCCATTGACACACTATTTGTATACATTAAAGGGTCGTCACGTTTATTTATAGGTTATTATTTTTTTCTTACTCTCAAAAACAGTAAATGTCAAAAGTCAAAACTAGTATTTTTAAAATTAATTAATTAATTTAGTTAATATTTTAAAAGTCAGAGTTGGTATAGAGATCGAGAAGATCAAGAAGATTGTTTTTTGAATCACTTTGTTGCTTCTCTGTACCACATGACCACATGACCATTTATCTCAAGAACACGTGGTGGTTGGTATTAAGCGGAAATAAATATTTATATCTAGGTCGAAGATCCCTTGAACACAGAAAAAAAATACTTTTAAATTAACGCTATCAAGAGATAAGACCGTTTTTGCTATATTTTGTATAATTCGACATTTAATAAAAACCTATAAAGTATTTTTCATGGAATGAGTCATGTGTCATACAAAACTTTCTGTTACTTCCTTTCGAAAAAGCGAGCGAAGCCAGGGGGAAAAGCTAGTACATAATATACAGGCGGTGATATTGTATCTAAAACTATTCTGAAGGCGTAGCGTGTTGAGTGGCGCACCGCCACGCCTTGCCTCGTTAACAGAACAAGGAAATGAAAATATACCACTTCCTCGAGTAGGAATCGAACCCACAACCACCGTCGGGTTTACAGTCGCACTTTATACATTTTCAGCTTTACGCTGTATGCCGCATATGGGATACCCTGCTACCCTACTATATAGTGGAGTAGGTAGAAAGAACCTAGTGTTAAGACACTGTTCTCCAGTTTCCGATACATTGCGTGCGTACATTAGTGGCGGTACAACGCTGCCCTTTGCCTCGTAACCAGAGCGGGAAAATGAAAATATTAAATACTTCATTTCTACGAGCGGGTATCAAACCCACAACCCATAGCGGTTACAGTCCCACATTTATACTCTTGGGTCATGACTGGCCTCTAACTAACAATTTAAGCATATTATATAATTTAAAAATTAGTAGTAATAGCAATAAACTTATAATCGAGCCTTATATAAACAATAATAAAGTAATATCATATTATAAGAATAGCTATCTTAATGCATTCGAAACAGCACTTACCTTGAAAGATATTCAGAAATTAATCCTTAGTTATATAAGTATGAGGCTGTATTGGCTCAGAGGTACAGTGTCTGACTGTTAATGAGACGGTAATGGGTTCGATTCCTAGAGGAATGATATGTTTTTATTCCCTTGCTCTGGTAATAAGACAAAGCGCGAGACGATTATGGGTTTGATTCCCCTTGTTCTGGTAACAAGATGAGGCGCGGCGTTTAGTTCCTACAGTTATAGAAAGAAAGAAATACTATAGAAAGAAAGAAAGAATAGCTATAGAAAGTAGGAAGTGGAATGTCAACACTAGATTACCTCTAAATATCCTGTTATATGAAGTATACAGCGTAGCTTCACGGTGTATTTATAAAGAATAAAGTATAATATTAATATTATAAATATGAATGTAAGTTTGTTTGTTAGTTACGATTATCATGAAACTTTGTTCACATATTTTTAGAGGTATTAGAAAAGTTTTTTTATTAAAATATTATTAAATTGATGTGAGCGAAGCCACGTTGGAGTCTCTAGTATTAAAATAATATTATACTTATTAAAATAGCAATCTTAATGCGTTCGAGATTCTGCATTTGCCCTTGAAAGATAATCAGAAATGAAATCTTAGTTAAAATTGCCTTTATTAAATGCACAGTACAGTACAACGTTCACAAGGAAAAAGGTACTCAGATAATTGTATAAAGTAAATTAGTTTTAACATTGTCTAAAGCAAAAAATTGTTTAAAAATATATATGATTAATATAATTCTAAGAATTACATTCTAATATACGACGCTGTGGATACTAAGCCAGTGCAGTTACTGAGTCTTATTATAAACGCAACGGGTTCGATTCTCTTTCGAGGGAAAAAAAATATTAACAATACTAATCACATATACAATAGTAGGTATTTTTAATTTTAATATATATATATATATATATATATATATATATATATATATATATATATAAAAAAAAATTATCTATAATGAATATAATATGACTTATATATATATATATATATATATATATATATATATATATATATATATATATAAGTCTTTTATAAAGTTCGGTTTCCACCGAGAGCGGGCCCATTAAGGACTACGTTAAACTCGCAAGAGTAAGTTATATCCTTGTATTTCCACCAATAAATAGTCGGGCGGAAAGTAGCGAGCGGGCGGGGAGAGTTGAAACGAACTCCTTCAGTTCTGGGAACCGGAGTATGGGAAGTAATTACAAAATACAAAACCTTTATGGGAAGGAAGTAATAAATGTAAAACTGTATGTATTATTATTGTATTGCAAGTATATTTGAAAAAATAAATTATTTACATTAACAGTGAAATGTAAATTTTAATAATAATGAATTAATCAATATTTCAATTACCTAAATATAAATTAATACTATTATAATAATAAGCAGAATTGTTGACGCTATATGCGCATAACAGGATAGGCAGAGGATGCTGAAGAGAAGATTAGGAGAATTCTTAAAACATTGCGTTTTGAATGGCGGAACTAAACACCGCGGTTTGCCTCCTTACCAAAGCGAGGACATGAAAATATTAAATATTTCACTCCTCCGAATGGGAATCAATCCATAACCGTTGCGATCAATCAATGTACCACGGCGACATCATCAACTTAACTCTACATTCTCTCTCTGGAAATATAGCATAAAAAATATTATTTAATAATTAAAAATTGTAGTAGGTAACTAACTACATAGTTCAAAACACCTCGCAGTGCGAGTACTACGTACAATTAAAATGTTCAGAAGTTGTTTATTGTCCCACTTCGAGAGTAATAGGAAAATGTGGTTTGCTGAAACGCAGCTATTTGAAAATTAGTTTTATACGCTCGAGATTCCGATGCAATACTCGTGTACACGTTTCCCCATCAAATAGTGGGGTCAAAAGGTACTTTGTGTACAAACTCCGTTCAACGCGCCGCCCAATTTTCGAAACTTTGCGTTTTCATTGGCGAAATTTAACGCTGCGGTCCGCTTTGTTAGCAACGCCGACTAACGAGAATCGAACTCGAGTAAAAATCGAGTAAAAATTAGACGTGATGCCGCCGCTTGTTATTAATTTGACATGTATGTTTGTGTAACTTAATTTTTTTTTTAACTTCACGCTGTATCCCGCACACAGCACGGTAGGCAGAGGGAACCTAGTGTGAAGACACTCCGTTCCCCACTTTCTGCCGAATTCTGGAGGCATTGCGTGTTGAGTGGCAGAACTCAATGCCGCGCTTAGCCTCGACACCAGAGCGACTCTACCAACCGTAGTTTTGTGTACTAAATTTAGTCACTCTGCTGTATACTTGTATGTTTGCATGTTTGTCTACAAATTTCTCGGAAATTAAGTCATATCGAGATAGTAGATAATTATTTTCGATTTCGACTGTACCATGCAGTATTTTCTAGCTTCACGAGGTATTGTGATAGGCAGTAACCCACGTACGCGTTGAGTGGCGGAAATCAACTTCACCATAAGGCAAATTAATAATTAATAAATCAATAATTAATTCCCCCGATTAGGAATGGAACCCACGGCCGTCGCGTTAATACTCACACGCTGAGCCACTGCGCCACGACGGCCTCAATACTAGTTTATAAGCAAAATGCAATGTAACTTCGTTTTTTGTAATCCGGTCAAGGTTAGGCTGAGAAATTATATAGCGACACGAACTGAAGGCACGTAATAAAACAAAACATTACAGCCTTAAATATCTGCTTAGATTCTAATGCGAATTGTATTAAATACATAATTGGTTCTTAATAGCAGAGTTGTTAGTGGGTTGGATTTGATTCTAAACATGACTTGTGGGCTCGATTCCCACACGTGGGTATGTCTTATTTTCATTACTTCCCTCTAGTAACAAGACAAAGAGGCTGCGTTGAGTTCCGCCATTCAACACGTAACGTATAAGGGTGTGTGGGAGACGGAGTGTCTACTTGGCACAATCAAATAAAATTGGCAATAGTTAATAAGTTTTTGTTAAATTGAGTATAGGTTCCGTATTATTTATTCTGGTGACGTAGCGCTATTAGAAAAACCAATAATTAGATTTTGACAGATTTTTTCTCTCGATTTTGCATAGCATTTTCTATAACAAGAAAGAATAGTATTCTTCATTCTTCAAATTATTTATTTATCGCATTTCAATTTCAAATACGTCCATTATAACTTCAAATTCATTTTTTAAATTTTTATGTAAAATTTTGTTAAGTATAATAAAAAGGCTTCGCTTTTTTACTAAATGCGAATGAGGGACGATAATTTTTTTTAAAAGAAGTCTTAACAACATATAATTTGATTATAAATCAACGTGTCAACTGCGCACGAGTCGTCCGCGATGTATGTATATATGTATGAATGTATGTATGTATGTATGATGTTGATACTATATTTGCCACGTACGGCATTCCATACATTGACATATCGTGAAGAACACAGCAAGTACTGAGAACAATAGGAAAGTTACAATGGCAGTGTCAGCATTAAACTATATGACTTCGCCAGCAAATATATACTTATATATTTAATAAATATATAAAATGACAACACTTGTAGTGTCGTCGTGTTAGGTCGGTATCTGTATCTGAATCTACACGGGAAGGTTGTGGGTTCTGTTCCCATTGAGAGCCGTTGCTCTGCGTTATAGTAAATTTAATTAATATGACCAATAATTTTCTTTATTCAGACAAAACAAAGCGCGGCGTTCAGTTGCGCCACTTTACTTGTAATGAGTGTCTTAACACCATGTTCTGTCTTGCTACCTTGTTATACATATAATGCTAAAAATAATATATAGCGTCTATATTTAATATTATAATTAAAACCTATTTGTTTATATATTACCTTGTCATTGCTTCCCGGTCACGATTTGGAGGCGTACAGACAGACACCACCTAAAATCGGCTTCTTCATGAAATTATATAACACTATTTAAAATTCGCTTTGCGTTCTTCTACTACTTATACCTATGTATGTACATATAAATACTATACGATACTAAGACTTTCTCTGTTATTATAATGGGCGATTAGATTTGTCAGTTGAAATTGAAACGTCAGTAATGTCAGTTAAAAAGAAATCTATTTCCAGGTCAATTTAAATCAGTTTGGAGCAGGCCTATAGAAGACATTTTGAATGTACATTCTAATTGTGAGTATAGTCAGTGAGGTTAGTGCTATGTTTACGACTTACTAAAGAAATATTTTATTTTATAAAATGAAAATTAAAATAAAATTTTATTTTTTTTATTTATTTAATAATATAGGATATTAAATCCTTACACGACGACTAAATTGTGTCGATTCGAATACATCGAAGTTAAATACTACTTTTTAGTATTTTCAAATATTTCTATGATCACTAGGAAAAATTACATAAAAAAAATCCTTATATCATCACTTGTATGTCCGTCTGTTGTTTCTAATCTCATTTCTTTAATTTTATAACAGCACCTGCCGGCTATCAGCAGAATTGCAAGCCGATAGCTTCTACAAACTACTTTTCTAATAATAAAAAAAATAAATACTCTTCACTCTATATCATAATGTATGCAGAGGAAACTCAGTGTTAAGACACTCCGTGGCGGAGCTCGATACTGCGCTCTTACTTATTAGCAGAGCGAGTCGAAATCGAACCTGCATCCGTCGAGTTTACAGTCAAACAGTCTCCAAATCACTTTACTATTACAATGTTAAACGATACATTCAATGTAATATAATAAGGTTTGATGATATTGGATACTATAAAAATGTAAATATATTATTTATTAACTGAATTGCTCTTACTTAGTGTAGAACTAAATGGACCCATATTTTTTTTATGTACTATTTCGTTTGTTATAACTTATAACATTTGTAATTTATTGTAATGTAACTTGTGAGTTGTGACAGCGTAATCTCTGTATATAGGTGCTAGACGTCGCCGATAACATTGTTTGTGTGGACTTTAAGGTTTTTTTTTGTTTATAGCTTCACGCTTTATCCCGCATATAGTAACGGATGCCAAAGTAAACCTTAACAAGAAATTGCGTGTTGAGCAGCGGAACCCATACTCATCGATAATAAAAATATTGAATACGAGCGATACAAATGCGGCTTCGCCCGCTAAAACGTCTTATTATATAATAGCGAAATTATACAAATTACAACATCTTTACATAAGTAGTGCCTATGTCTTGTCCTAATGTATTAGCTATATCACTATCTAAATCTGTTCAGTGGTTTTTCCGTGAAAGTGGAACATACATCCATCCATTGCAATCTTTCCCATTTATAATAACCTTATAGGATTTTATTCACCGAGTGGGAATCGAACTCATTATCATCAGATTCTGTACTCCACCAATACAGCCTCAGATGTTACCTAACTATAAAACTTAAACGTCAGTTTTTCATAATGTTTGAAGACCGCGCATTTACTGCTCAACTTATAAATAAATCATTTTAAAGCGTTACAAAAAACATTGAAAGAATTCTTCTTACCTACAATCCAATGAACATGCGATAAAAACACGTATTTATGTACTCTTAGATAAACAATATGTTTCGCTTCCTTTGAAACAGAAAATTACTTTTAAAGTAAACTTTAGTTAAGTACAGAGTCCTAGTTGAATCGTATTTGAGTATAGGCTATGATTGTGTTGTTGAAACTTTTTTTTTTAGGTTGATGCTGAATTTCTCATATAGCGAGGAAGATAGTGGGAACCTAGTGTTAAGATTCAGACACTCCGTCCCCCACGGACCGCTGAAAATTTGAAACATTGGTCGTTGAGTGGCGAAACTCAATGCCCCTATATATCGTAGTTGGGTCTTATTTGAGTGTATGGAATGACTGTGAGTTCATAGCTCAGTGACACTCATAGATGGGATTCGTTAGATTTTCTAGCTTCACGCTGCATCCCACGTATATCCGGATACATAGAAGGTACCTACTGTTAAAACATACCATTCTCAAAGCATTGCCGATTATAACTTTGGCCGACAAGCCCACTATCTGGTAGCATAAGTCAAATATAATGAGATCAACTATTTGGCCGACTTGTAATCGGCTAAGCTTATCTATTCCTTTTATTTTCAGCTTCACGCTGAATCCCGCACACAGCAGGAACAAGGAAGGAAGGAACCTAGTGTTAAGACACTCCATTTCGCACTTTCCGCCGAGTTTGGAGGCATTGCGTGTTGAGTGGCGGAACTCAACGCCGCGCCTTGCCTCGACACCAGAGCGAAGAAATGGAAATATAAATTTAAGTAAATATTTCATCTCCTCGAGTGGGGATGGAACCCACAACCAGTCGGTTTTACAGTCACACCTCGTGCCGCTGCGCCACGACCGGCCTCAGTCAATCTAGTAAATAAATAATTGTATAATTACGAGCGGGCGAAGCCGCGAGCGAGTCTCGTCTCTAATATAAACGTTTCTTGCTAAGAAACCCACGACCAACGCGCACTATTAGACACTTAGCTACTGCCTGTTAACGTAAATCCTTACATATCCGAACACCCGCCTTTTACAGACAACATGTAGGTAGTTGTAATATGCTAGTGACTACGAATTTTAGTACCGGCATCATTTTAAATTTGCATCTAATTAAAATATTGTTTTACATTATCATTATCACGTGAACTAATATAGTAGATACCAAGAATGCGCGGACTCAATAAGCCTTGCCGTGTTCCTCGTTTGGTGCCACAAAGAGAACTTCTAGGCAAGACCAGGTTCCTTCTGCCTACTCTGCTCTATGCAAGATACATAAAAATATAAATAAGCCACTAACACTTTTGCCATATAATAATGAACTATTGTAACACAATGCGTTAAAAATTAGATTTCTCAGTAAATAGCAGTTTTTTTCCTCAAAACATAATAGGAGATGTTGGCGTTATCAACCTATACTATTATTATAAATAATACCAATGAAATCATGATTTATAATCAATTCTACTTTTATGTAAACAAAATATCGTTTTGGTTTCGACGCTGACTAGTGGCATGGACACGTTTACATTAATATTTATTTAGAAAACGTATAAAAATTTTAACGTAGCGGGACTCGAACCCGCGCCTCCTGGAAACCGTCCAGGTCGGTCGCTACGTTCAAATTTTCATACGTTTTCTAAATAAGCATTTTTCTTTCCTAAGTGTGAAATAACACTTTAAAAATGTTAAAAAAACACGTTTACATTATTTTTGTATCTCTACCTAGATGAGGCAAAGCGCAGCGTTCAGTTCCGCCACTCAAAACGCAAATTCTGAATCTGAATAAAGTAACCAAAATATCTTATATTAAACTTATTAAAGTATAATTAAGTAACTAATGTTACAAAGAAAATGTATGCATGTAATATATTTATTAGATAGGTACAATCTGAGGCCATCGTGGCGCAGAGCCACAGCGACTGACTGCGGGTGCGACGGTTGTGTGTTTGAATCCATGAAGTAATGATAACGACCTATTTCATGTCGTCGCTCTGATATTACGACAATGACCGACGTTGAGTTTCTCTACTCAACACACACGTCTAAGGTTCTCTCTGAGGGGCCGTTCAAGTATTACGTAAGCAGTTTTTTTGCAATTATTGTTCCCCCCTCCCCTATGTCATCAGAAATAGGCAATCCTCTTAAAAATATTTCATTGAAAACGTGAAAAATAAGCAAACCCAAGACCCCACCGCCCCCCTACAGTGCTTACGTAATAATTGAACGGCCCCTGACTGGCCATTTGCGGGATACAGAGTGAAGAGCTAAAAAAGACCAGCAGTGCCTGGGATTTGCAAATTGCAACTAATCTTACCAAAACTTGTGATAGACCAAAAAACACCAATATATATTATATGTACGAGTACAGTAAAAACTCTATTATCCGGCCCTCAGTTATACGGATTCGCGATTATCCGGACTACAGACCAACTGTATTAAATGTACCTACAAGTCGTATCAATGCAAGCATGAACGTGTCGAATCTGGCATCACCCCGTATATACATATGTATTTAAATATACATATAAAGATCTATAGATAGTGAGGTAGGTACTCATCAAATACCCAATACCTCTAAATAAACTGACTAATTTATCACGGTTCCTTCATCCTACCTTGTGTTTATGCGGGCGGTGTGTAACAATAAAAAAGTACTCTATTGTAATCTGAGAACTGCTTGTACGTAATGGAAATTTTACCTCAAAATGTATTCAGTTTTAATAATAATCTTCTATATTTTAATAATAATCTTCTATACTCATTACTTAGCTTTGCGGAGGACTGACAAAACTGACATTTACATATCGACAAATCAAAAATATTCATAAGTTGTAAACGCCTATTTATATTTAATCTATACTATCAAAGCTAAGTTTGTTTGGTTAATCGCTTTAATCTCAGGAACTACTGGTTTGAAATACAAAATTCGTTATATTCGATATTGCATTGATGGCGGACGGCTATAGGCTTCATCATTTGCGTACTTGTAACAACTTTGAGTTATCCATCCATTTGAACACGCGGGCGCAGCTTTGGCGTTAAGTATTTTTTAAATGGTCTGTGAGATTATGAGTTCTTCACATTTTCTTACGTGGTCTTTTATAATCATTCATACGTTAGGCCGTCGTAGGCCCCACTGTAGACGCAACGGTTGTGGGTTCTATTCCAACTCGATAGAATAAATTATTTTCATTACCTCGCACTAGTACCTAGACAACAGGCGGCGTTGAGTTCCATAATGTTTCGAAAACTTGGCGGAACGGATTATCTTAACACTAGGTTCCCTTTGCCTACTCTTCTATATGCGGAATACAGGTTCACGCTTAAAAATAAGAAATATGTAGAGTTCACGAGGCTTAACCTGTGCTGTGGATCTGTGTTAGTGATCACTAAAAGTAGAGTGAGAAAAAGAAGCTGGCTGTCAAAAAGCAGGCCGAGCAGCTGACGTTACACATACACTATATATGTACACTCACACAAATGCACAGCTCAGCTTAGACCTCGCCGACTGTACATAAGTACACGTTAATACTTAAACCACACAATAAAGTGCGGAAAATATGAATATGAAGGTCGCGACAGCAAATAGACAAAATTTCGCTTCACACAATGCAATGTAATTAAGTATATATGTATGTATATATGTATGTATTTATGTATGTATGTATGTATTATACAACATAGGTTATATACATATATCATATAAAAACAATGAACAAGATTCGCACAGCGATTAGTTACGTGGAGTATCTTTTAAAATACAACTAAGTGTTAATTAAATAATTAATTTTAGTTAATAACTGCTTAGTTAATATTTTTTTATTATATAGCAGTTGAATGGATCTAAGTTGAAAATATTGATATAGAAAATATTAATATTCCTCTTTTTTTGGTTTAATGAGATAAATTTTAGTTGCTTTCTGACATTCAGCGAACAACATCTCTATGTTTTAGATAAATAACAACATTAATGTTTTAGAGAAAATGAGCGGAAACAGAAAAACAGAGTGTTTTTACGCAATATTTTTACCCAAGCTTAATTTAAAAGTACATATCTTTCGATATTTAATGCAGATATTAACGTGGCATTGGGTTCTCCACTTGTCGCTCAATGAGAATGCATATTGAGTGGCGGAGATCAACGCCGCATTGATCTTAAGGGGCTAAGTAAAGAAAATAATTCATTTCCTCGAGTGAATGATTGAACCCCCAACCATCACAATTACAATCAAACACTCCGATATTGCCTAAATATTAATATAACACGGCCTTCATGGCACAAGTGCACAAGCGTGCGACTGTAAACGTGACGGCTGTGGGTTCTATTCTTACTCGAAGGAATATAATATTTTCAATTCTTCGTTCTGGTAACGACAAAGCAGTCGAGATCCTCCCCTCAACACGCAATGCCTCAAGAAAGAGAATTCAGCAGAAAATGGGGGACAAAAGTGTCTGAATCTGGAACGGAGGGTCTTAGCACTAGGTTCCCATTTCCCCCTGCCTACCTTGCTATGTGCATAATATACCGTGAAGCTAAAAAATCTGAATGTTATCTAGTAACAATGTATCACGGTATAATCATGAACAGTAGGTACGAGTACATCGCGCTCCTTACGCAATGAGTTATTAAAGAAATATTAACATAAAAAGTTAAGTTTACGAGAAACTGTTAAATTACAGCCTGTACCGGTCTTACATACGGCTGATTCATTATTTTATGGTTACGAAATGAAAAGTTAAAAGGCAAGGTGAATTATTTTGTTTTATTCTTGAAGCATCTTGATGGATTACTTTGAAAGGAATGAAGATAAACATATGTATTGGGTTGTTGGGACACTCCCTTCTCTACTTTCTGTAAATTTAAAAATTCACAAAATCTGTCTCGAGGATTGTTAACACCACGATTGTGGGTTCGAAGAATTACGATCATTTGCGGCGTTAATTTTCCGCCCGAAACCCGAAATTTGGCGGTAAATGGGTATTTAAATGTTGTGATTTTATATTCTCTGTTAGCTTATTCTTTCCGCATATAGTAGGAAAGGACTTTCCGCCTGAATACGAAACATTGCCTGTTCATGTTATCAATGCAATGTTATCAGTTCAATATAATATTTGTATTGATATTATCCTATACTTTACTAACCGCTCCTGGAATCCCTGCTGAGATGAACAGAGCTAAGGTGTCCGGCCATGGCAGCAACTTGTACTGCTCCCACCACCTCTTCACCACCAGGCTCACGTAGAAGCCCAGCACGAACGACATAGGTATAGACTCGCTTTGAGCCCCGAAATATTGGCGTACTCTTTCGAATATTCTGGAAAGAAATATTTGGGATTAGTAAAAAGTACGCATAAATCTAACTTATATAATAAAGCAGAAGAATGGATTTGTTTGAATGTGCTAATTTCAGGAAGTGCTGACTTGAATTGATTCCGATTATTCATATATCGAGGAACGCTATAGGCTACATTAGATCCCTTTTAATATTTCATGTATTATAGGCAATTCTTAGTTATTTGGCCATTATAGAGATGGGCAAAGCAGCAGGTGAAAGCTATGAATCATCAAAATTATATGAATATAGAATGAAATTAAATATTTAATATTTTCATTTTTACGCTCTGAGACGATTGCGGCGTTGAACTCTACAACTCAACACACAATGAATCCAGTATACGGCGGAAAGTAGGGAGCGGGGCGTCTTAACACTGGGCTCTCTCTGTCTACCTTGCTACATGCGGGATATAGCATGAAGCTGAAATGATATATTTGAAGATAGAACTATAAAACATCAAAAATAATAAACTTTTTAATAACGAAATTCTTAATTGATCACACAATACACTAAAACCGATTCCCATGGAGGTAATTGCGCGAATTACGGCCATTTTATATCGATTTTTAATATAAACTCGTATTTTTCACGTTTGTCAGTTAAAACTTTTTTTCTCAAGAACAGAAACTCAATTACACTAAATATGTTTAGTTGCGCATATCGTATGAAAGGTTTTTGTATAAAGCCCGACAGTCTTAGCTCTCCTTTAAAAAAATCTATTCATAATGCTGAACTCATTAAGAGAAGACGAGACCAACGAGGGGGGCACTAGGTACTCAAAAAATTGACAGTGAAAAGAAAATAAATATGAATTATAATTTATTGTATAAAAACATTTTTTTCTGAAAAACCTATCATTATGTTTCTTTTGCAGCGTAGGTTTTATTTATCATCAGATATCATATATCTTTTAGGGAACAGAGGGCATCCTAGAAACGCGTTTAATTTACTGTTTGACAATTGATATGCTCATCTATCAAACAATGAATAAACGTAAGAAATTATTAATATTTTCATTTCTTCGCTCCGATAACAAAACAAAGCGCGTCGTTGAGTTCCGCCACACACGCAATGCATCAAGAAGTAGGGAACGTAAGTGTCTGAATAGGGAACGAAGTGTTTTAGCACTGAGTTCACAGCTTTCCTGTGCCTATCCTGATATGTGTAAATAAAACATAAGTCGGGAAAAGTTTGATACTATTCTACATAATAAAAGCTAAAATCAACATTGAAACCACGTAATTCCTTCAGAATTCAGTTGAAAGTGGGAAGTGGTGTGCCTAAACACTAGGCTCCCTCTGTTTATCCTACTACATGCGGGATACAGCGGAAAGCTGAAAGCTAGTTTCTTAAATTTTATTACTTAGGTAGAGGCCTATCGTGGCGCAAGGTCAACATGCGTTCGTGGCGCAAGGTCATGCGACTGTGAACGCTACAGGTTGGACTTCCCGTCCAATAAAAGACTTAGAAATGAAACGTATCAAAAAGTAAAATTATGACATTGTTGCACCAAAACGATATATCTAGCGATCTGGAATAGATAGATATGCTGAGTTCCAATTAGTTTCAAGTTTGAAATTGTGTATTGTGATTTGTCTACTTCATCTACACGATTTAACTTTGAAATGAGCTTAGAATTTATGTGAATATTGCATTATACATACATATTATTTGTTTATTTTTCTTAATTTAAGTCAAAATATAATTTTA
>JAJHJA010000687.1:0-126219 GCA_021202915.1 Heliconius himera | reverse complement strand
TCCGGACACTTCAGGTACGTGCGCGCGCCTCATGCTGGCCTGGTACTCGTAACACGTCACTATAATATACGCCCCCCCCGCCCCGCCCGCGCCCCGCCTGCGCGCAGCAGGACGCCGCCGCCGACGCCGCCGGACACTTCAGGTACGTGCGCGCGCCTCATGCTGGCCTGGTACTCGTAACACGTCACTATAATATACGCCCCCGCCCGCCCGCGCCCGCCTGCGCGCAGCAGGACGCCGCCGCCGACGCCGCAGAGATAGTATCCGGACACTTCAGGTACGTGCGCGCGCCTCATGCTGGCCTGGTACTCGTAACACGTCACTATAATATACGCCCCCGCCCGCCCGCCCGCGCCCGCCTGCGCGCAGCAGGACGCCGCCGCCGACGCCGCCGGACACTTCAGGTACGTGCGCGCGCCTCATGCTGGCCTGGTACTCGTAACACGTCACTATAATATACGCCCCCGCCCGCCCGCGCCCGCCTGCGCGCAGCAGGACGCCGCCGCCGACGCCGCCGGACACTTCAGGTACGTGCGCGCGCCTCATGCTGGCCTGGTACTCGTAACACGTCACTATAATATACGCCCCCGCCCGCCCGCCCGCGCCCGCCTGCGCGCAGCAGGACGCCGCCGCCGACGCCGCCGGACACTTCAGGTACGTGCGCGCGCCTCATGCTGGCCTGGTACTCGTAACACGTCACTATAATATACGCCCCCGCCCGCCCGCCCGCGCCCGCCTGCGCGCAGCAGGACGCCGCCGCCGACGCCGCCGGACACTTCAGGTACGTGCGCGCGCCTCATGCTGGCCTGGTACTCGTAACACGTCACTATAATATACGCCCCCGCCCGCCCGCCCGCGCCCGCCTGCGCGCAGCAGGACGCCGCCGCCGACGCCGCCGGACACTTCAGGTACGTGCGCGCGCCTCATGCTGGCCTGGTACTCGTAACACGTCACTATAATATACGCCCCCGCCCGCCCCGCGCCCGCCTGCGCGCAGCAGGACGCCGCCGCCGACGCCGCCGGACACTTCAGGTACGTGCGCGCGCCTCATGCTGGCCTGGTACTCGTAACACGTCACTATAATATACGCCCCCGCCCGCCCGCCCGCGCCCGCCTGCGCGCAGCAGGACGCCGCCGCCGACGCCGCCGGACACTTCAGGTACGTGCGCGCGCCTCATGCTGGCCTGGTACTCGTAACACGTCACTATAATATACGCCCCCGCCCGCCCGCGCCCGCCTGCGCGCAGCAGGACGCCGCCGCCGACGCCGCCGGACACTTCAGGTACGTGCGCGCGCCTCATGCTGGCCTGGTACTCGTAACACGTCACTATAATATACGCCCCCGCCCCGCCCGCGCCCGCCTGCGCGCAGCAGGACGCCGCCGCCGACGCCGCCGGACACTTCAGGTACGTGCGCGCGCCTCATGCTGGCCTGGTACTCGTAACACGTCACTATAATATACGCCCCCGCCCGCCCGCCCGCGCCCGCCTGCGCGCAGCAGGACGCCGCCGCCGACGCCGCCGGACACTTCAGGTACGTGCGCGCGCCTCATGCTGGCCTGGTACTCGTAACACGTCACTATAATATACGCCCCCGCCCGCCCGCGCCCGCCTGCGCGCAGCAGGACGCCGCCGCCGACGCCGCCGGACACTTCAGGTACGTGCGCGCGCCTCATGCTGGCCTGGTACTCGTAACACGTCACTATAATATACGCCCCCGCCCGCCCGCGCCCGCCTGCGCGCAGCAGGACGCCGCCGCCGACGCCGCCGGACACTTCAGGTACGTGCGCGCGCCTCATGCTGGCCTGGTACTCGTAACACGTCACTATAATATACGCCCCCGCCCGCCCGCGCCCGCCTGCGCGCAGCAGGACGCCGCCGCCGACGCCGCCGGACACTTCAGGTACGTGCGCGCGCCTCATGCTGGCCTGGTACTCGTAACACGTCACTATAATATACGCCCCCGCCCGCCCGCGCCCGCCTGCGCGCAGCAGGACGCCGCCGCCGACGCCGCCGGACACTTCAGGTACGTGCGCGCGCCTCATGCTGGCCTGGTACTCGTAACACGTCACTATAATATACGCCCCCGCCCGCCCGCCCGCGCCCGCCTGCGCGCAGCAGGACGCCGCCGCCGACGCCGCCGGACACTTCAGGTACGTGCGCGCGCCTCATGCTGGCCTGGTACTCGTAACACGTCACTATAATATACGCCCCCGCCCGCCCGCCCGCGCCCGCCTGCGCGCAGCAGGACGCCGCCGCCGACGCCGCCGGACACTTCAGGTACGTGCGCGCGCCTCATGCTGGCCTGGTACTCGTAACACGTCACTATAATATACGCCCCCGCCCGCCCGCCCGCGCCCGCCTGCGCGCAGCAGGACGCCGCCGCCGACGCCGCCGGACACTTCAGGTACGTGCGCGCGCCTCATGCTGGCCTGGTACTCGTAACACGTCACTATAATATACGCCCCCGCCCGCCCGCCCGCGCCCGCCTGCGCGCAGCAGGACGCCGCCGCCGACGCCGCCGGACACTTCAGGTACGTGCGCGCGCCTCATGCTGGCCTGGTACTCGTAACACGTCACTATAATATACGCCCCCGCCCGCCCGCCCGCGCCCGCCTGCGCGCAGCAGGACGCCGCCGCCGACGCCGCCGGACACTTCAGGTACGTGCGCGCGCCTCATGCTGGCCTGGTACTCGTAACACGTCACTATAATATACGCCCCCGCCCGCCCGCGCCCGCCTGCGCGCAGCAGGACGCCGCCGCCGACGCCGCCGGACACTTCAGGTACGTGCGCGCGCCTCATGCTGGCCTGGTACTCGTAACACGTCACTATAATATACGCCCCCGCCCGCCCGCGCCCGCCTGCGCGCAGCAGGACGCCGCCGCCGACGCCGCCGGACACTTCAGGTACGTGCGCGCGCCTCATGCTGGCCTGGTACTCGTAACACGTCACTATAATATACGCCCCCGCCCGCCCGCGCCCGCCTGCGCGCAGCAGGACGCCGCCGCCGACGCCGCCGGACACTTCAGGTACGTGCGCGCGCCTCATGCTGGCCTGGTACTCGTAACACGTCACTATAATATACGCCCCCGCCCGCCCGCGCCCGCCTGCGCGCAGCAGGACGCCGCCGCCGACGCCGCCGGACACTTCAGGTACGTGCGCGCGCCTCATGCTGGCCTGGTACTCGTAACACGTCACTATAATATACGCCCCCCGCCCGCCCGCGCCCGCCTGCGCGCAGCAGGACGCCGCCGCCGACGCCGCCGGACACTTCAGGTACGTGCGCGCGCCTCATGCTGGCCTGGTACTCGTAACACGTCACTATAATATACGCCCCCGCCCGCCCGCGCCCGCCTGCGCGCAGCAGGACGCCGCCGCCGACGCCGCCGGACACTTCAGGTACGTGCGCGCGCCTCATGCTGGCCTGGTACTCGTAACACGTCACTATAATATACGCCCCCGCCCGCCCGCGCCCGCCTGCGCGCAGCAGGACGCCGCCGCCGACGCCGCCGGACACTTCAGGTACGTGCGCGCGCCTCATGCTGGCCTGGTACTCGTAACACGTCACTATAATATACGCCCCCGCCCGCCCGCGCCCGCCTGCGCGCAGCAGGACGCCGCCGCCGACGCCGCCGGACACTTCAGGTACGTGCGCGCGCCTCATGCTGGCCTGGTACTCGTAACACGTCACTATAATATACGCCCCCGCCCGCCCGCGCCCGCCTGCGCGCAGCAGGACGCCGCCGCCGACGCCGCCGGACACTTCAGGTACGTGCGCGCGCCTCATGCTGGCCTGGTACTCGTAACACGTCACTATAATATACGCCCCCGCCCGCCCGCGCCCGCCTGCGCGCAGCAGGACGCCGCCGCCGACGCCGCCGGACACTTCAGGTACGTGCGCGCGCCTCATGCTGGCCTGGTACTCGTAACACGTCACTATAATATACGCCCCCGCCCGCCCGCGCCCGCCTGCGCGCAGCAGGACGCCGCCGCCGACGCCGCCGGACACTTCAGGTACGTGCGCGCGCCTCATGCTGGCCTGGTACTCGTAACACGTCACTATAATATACGCCCCCGCCCGCCCGCGCCCGCCTGCGCGCAGCAGGACGCCGCCGCCGACGCCGCCGGACACTTCAGGTACGTGCGCGCGCCTCATGCTGGCCTGGTACTCGTAACACGTCACTATAATATACGCCCCCGCCCGCCCGCGCCCGCCTGCGCGCAGCAGGACGCCGCCGCCGACGCCGCCGGACACTTCAGGTACGTGCGCGCGCCTCATGCTGGCCTGGTACTTGTAACATGGAAATATAATATACTTGTGTGTGGGTGGTTTCAGGGTCCCCCCGTACGTTTTAAGAAAAAAAGGAACTCTTATGACATCACTTTGTTGTCGTACTGTCTGTCTGTCAAGAGCTTTTCTCTCAGGAATGTTTAGAGATATCGAGTTGAAATTTGTAAAACTTTTGTAGTTAAATACTTAAAAATAATAGCCTTTGAAGGAAGGCAAAATTTGATATTAAAACCGCTAGTTGAAGTGAAGTATCAGATGAAAGGGTTCTGGCTCAGCTAAGCCTAAATTTTAGAAAAGCTCGAGACCTCCATTTTTGTACGGAATTCTCGATGGACGTTATGATTTGATGTTTGTTTCAGAATTCGCGGTCTCCTGCCTAACTGCGTGTATCAAATAGAATTGAAAGAGTCTTCTGAGCCGGAGTTGGCGGGCATGGCGCTGGCCAAAGCGCCGCCCTTGATTGAAGTAACATGTCATTTTGCTAACTTTATTTGTTTATTTTTTACCACACAATTTTTTTTCATATTAAAATACATGTTTTATGCTGTACTTCACCCGAGTAAAAAAACTGAATTACGAACAAAAACTTTTACATTTTCAGATGAAAGAAGAAGACGTGGACAATGTACGCCTAATAGTAATACAACCAAACCAAGTGACAGACACTAACGTCTTAGTCCGTTCTCCGAACATCGAGCACTACCGCTCCCTGCGCCTCACCCTCAGCCTGGAGTCGAGCCCGCACAGCCCCCTCTACAGCACGCGGCTGGACCCCGGCGGCTACTCGCCGGCCCACAACCCGGGGCTGCTGTACGCGCTGCCGCGCCTGCCCGCCGACAACAGGACCTACGTGCTGCAGCTCGACTGCGCGCTGTCCAAAGTCACGCACGCTTATGACGAACATGTCTTTTATTTCGCATCTGATGGGAAATTTAGGAGTTTTGACGTCGATTTTGTTGCTAAGGTTAGTGGTTTTTTTTATATTATTGGATTGGAAGTCAGATGGTAGTGGGAAAATAATTATTACCAAAAAAATCTTTTCGTTTTTCCTGTTTTAACAAAGCAAAACGTATTATTGGGTTGACATTCGATAATAGCTCTAAATAGTTCCAATTAAGAGGGTAAACAAAGAATGGAGTGTTTTGATACTAAGTTTTCTTTATCTACCCTGCCCTAGGCGAGGAATATGTGAAGTTATGAGAACTTGCGGGTGAGATGAGCAGTATTTATATCTATCAAAATTAAAATAATATCATTCCCCTAAGATGAGAATAGAACTATTGCATTCGCCTAGTCATCAAGGCCTTTTGACGCCGTTTATAATGGTCTAACTAATCAATAATTTTTCAACATCAGGTAAAATCCGCGGAACAGGAGCTCCGTCAAAGCTCGTTGTTGGCGCTGCCGCTGGCGGCCGCACTGGCCGCGCTGTACTGGCAGCGAGACCGCCTGCGAGCTTTCGCACCACAACTTACACGAGATTTTAGGCGGAGAACGTAGACACTGTGTATTTTTGTGTAGAGTTTATATTTGAGATGCGGCGGAGAAGATAAACACCATGTTACAGAAAAAAATAGAGCCCCTTTTGATAGAACAAAATCCACAAATATATTGCACGCCCTCTAAATAAAAATGGTGTTGGTAAAAAATTGCATAAACGTTATGTTTTTTAAAACAGTGTCCTACAAAGGTTTTATAGTAATATAATAACTTATATAGGAAACAAACTTTTTTATAAATTATTACATTTAATTATTGTAAGTGCAAAGGTGTCTAAATATTGGAATTTAAGCAGAGGGAGGGAACTTAGGAACCTAGTGTTCATTCCGTCCCCATTAGAACGCTTCTGTTACTCATTTTCCGCCGAATTCTGGAGACAGTAAGTCGGCCTCGCCTCGTATCCATTACACACTATTATTATATTTCATTTCCTCGAATGGGAATTGAACCCACAACCTAGCAGGCTTACAGTCACAAGTCTGTGCCTCTGTGCTATAAATGGACTCAACTTTTGTTTGATAAATAATAAGAGCAATATTTTATTTCATATTTATTTTGCACCTTATAATTAATATTTTTATGTGAGTTTTAGTGTTTTATACAATTAATATTATACATAAATGTTTAATTAAATGTTGCAGATTTCAATGCTGAAATCAAATCTTGCTTCATTTGACATTTAATATGTACCTAGTTAAAATGGGAGAAAAATGAAAAACTAAATGTTAGCGTTTCCCTTATCTAAAAAAAGCGGGAATAAACTTGAAAATATCAAAAGACAAAAATCACACAAAAATCAATTACTAATGATTTATTTACAATACTGCTATTACAAAATTAAAAAAGCATTCCTGTATTTATTACATGTCAATATTTTATCTATAAATTAATTTAATGAACAAATTGTTGATTTTAAAATGAATTATTATCAAATTATTTTTATTATTAATTTATATTATATTGTCGATTGTTTTTGTTTATAGGTGAATTGAAGTATTGATAAGATTTAAGTGAAATAAATGGAGTGTGGATTATTGTGGCGTTTTAATGATGTATGTAGACTTTTAGTTATAGTTAACGCTAGTGAGTTCAAATGCTACTAAAATCGATGGAATTTATGTAATTAAGTATACATATTTTAATATGAGTCATTTTGACGTTACTACAAGCTTTATAAAATATAAAGTATGGTATCAGATGTGTATTATATTTTAGATATTTGCAAACGATATTTTAGGTTACTTTATATGTTTTTTATACTTTCATTGTTTTGCAGAAATCAAGCACTATTTCAAATATAAGTTACAGCCTTATAAGTTATAAGCAACCGGACAACACGACAAACTAAAAATTGATTTTAATTTTTTATTTTTTGTGTTGGGAGTATAAAAATCGGCGAAAATTATTTTTTTCATTTTAAATGACATTAGTAAAATTATTATATAAAAAGTTATTTAAAAAATACTTAAGTTATTTAAAAAATACTGTATTATACTAATATTTACATTGAAATTTACAATAAATATATTCATAGAGTACATTTGTTCATTGACGCCGGTATTGGTTATCTGTAGCAGCTGTACCGGCGGTTGCACTCCGCCAACGAGTGCGCGTGATGGTCCCAGAGGCGCGCGTTTTCTCGACTGTTGACAAAATTAAATATATATATTTTTGTTCTTAAACCGTATTAACAAATTTGCATACAACTCATTTCATTTGAGTTTAATTTGTATAATATATTTGGCACTTTCTTATCATGATATGATTATTTGATGTATTTTTTGGTTTTTATTTTTTTTAAAGGCAACTAATGAAAACCGGGTTGACCTCCAAAAAAATATACCTCCAAACCTTAGGCTACCACTATACTAAAATTCATCAATTTTTGTCCAGTATTTTGCATGATTGGCGAACAAACAAACAAACAGACAGACAAGAATTCTGTTGAGGTTTTTTTGCTTCTAAAATCGATGTATTAATCGATCTAACTTTTATATTTTTTATATCTTTCATTTACAGAATGGACTTTTCTATCCTTTTATTATATGTAGGTATATAGAGACAAGAACTGAACTTTAAAAAATATGTTTATCTTCACGCTGTATCCCGCATGTAGGGCGGGCGGAAGGAACATAACATTAAGAGACTCGTTCTCCATTTTCCGCTTAATATATATTTGTGTGTACGTGTTGAGTGGCGACTTTCGACTTCCGTCACTCAACCCGCAAATCGCAATACCTCCAGAATTCGGCGGAAAGTGGCTAACGGCATCTCAATGGGAAGAGAGTGCCCTAACACTATGTTCCCAGAATTCCACTGCCTACCCCGAAGTTACAAAAATAATAAGATAATTTCAGGGAATGGGTATTGAAAACTTACTTCACGAAATAAAGTTCAAAAGCTGCAAAGAAGTTTCGGTTCGACCTCGCGTGCAGCCGGCACAGGCGGAGCTTTTCACATTCTTCTTCATAGCTAAAAATAAAGCAACGAACATTAATATGCATATTTTCACCTTCACCTTTTATTAAATACTTATATACCTTTTTCAAATCTATGAAAATAGATTTATTAGTAAGATTTTTAGATTTTGATTAAAAGTCATGACTTGGTCCAATCTTAAAACTTCTTTTTATATTAGAATTAGATATAGATATTTCTTTTTAAAATATTATATATGAAATTAATGTAATATTTATATATGAATATTACATTAGAATTATACAAAACACTTATTACGAAATTTAAACAAGTCTTACCTCCTCTTAGATCTAATTTTGCTCAAGTCATCATTTGAGAAGGCTCCACTCATCAACCACGGATTGATGAACCGCTTTGACAACTCGTGAAACGAATTATCTTCAAGAGATTCTGAAACCATGTCAATTATACAACATGTTATATTGTAATCTCTATATATAATAAGACAGTAAAAATATTTTGTCTGTACATTTAGTAATTTTGACTGAAATGGATAGAGGGACACTTAAAAAGACTAATAGAAAGCAAAAAGATTTTTTTTGAATTTCTTGTCTGTCTGTCTGTCTGTCTGTCGACATATTGTTGTCCGCATTTTTCTCTGAAACTACTGAACCGATTTACTTGAAAATTTCACCAATTGCTTTGTTTTAACTCAATTTAGGTTCTAAAGTTTGGTTCATCAAAATCGGTTCATTAAAAAAAAAGTTATCGTCATTTGAATGAACTCAAGGCATTAGCTTGCCAGCGAATGTTATATAGAAATCGCGCTGGTATGACCCTGGCTAAAGAATGACATTCGAAACGTCTTGATTATATGAATGTTGATAAAAATATATATTTTTGAAGCACTATTATACAATATTTTATACAATAAAGTAAACAAGGCCAGTCGTGGCGCAGCGGCAAGAAGTGTGACTGTAAAACCAACTGGTTGTGGGTTCGATCCCCACTCGAGGAGATGAAATATTAAATGAATTGGGCAGAAAGTGGGGAACGGAGTGTCTTAACACTAGGTTCCCTCTGCCTACCCTGCTGTGTGCGGGATACAGCGTGAAGCTGATTTATTTATTTATTTTATTTTATTATAGTTGTCAATCAATTCTGCTTAAATCAATAATCATGTATTTTAAGCGGGCGAAGCCGTGGGCGGGCCGCTAGTTGTATATAAAGTATATGTATTATTGAGGCCAGTCGTGGTGCAGGAGCATTATTCGTCGTCGTCGTTCGATTCATTTATTCGTCCTGTTATCATAGGAAAGCGGGGCGTTGAGTTCTGCATCTCATCACACAATGCTCCCAGAAATCTCTTCAAAATAGTGTACGTAGTGTTTTAGCACTAGGATCTATTTACCATGTTGTGTGCGGGACAGGTACAGATGAAGCTATTAAACTAACAAAATACTTAATTATAAAATTATGTCGTCGTTTACGCATTCGTTTTTGAATACCATAGTACCTAAATGAAAAAAAAAATGCCATCATCACTGCTCTAGAATGAGTAGAAAATAGAGCAAAAGAATAATGCGTCACTAAATTAAAGACACAAGATATTAGAAAACATAAAAGACTCACCCATTGGTATATTTAAAGGTTGACACTGAACCACACAAAGCACAACCGCCACAAGAAAAACTGCCGTATACATTTTTTTTATATTAAAGCGACAAATTAATTCTCAAATCTGTTTTCTTTAATATGTAACCAAATGTAACGAAAATGCTTTAGTTTCAGTATATATACAGGAAATCCCCACCAGATGAAAGAACAGTATGAACGTACCTATGTCTGACGCGTTTCGCGTTCTTATTTTTTATGTAAATTTATGATATCAATTATTAAGATTAACATATATATACAAATAGATGTCATCGTTATGCAGTTAATTTAAGTAAGCACGGTTGTTCATATTTTTTAATATCTTCACGCTGTAACCTGCCGAGTCCGAGTGGGTAGAGGGAACTTAGTGCATAACACACTCCGTTTACCACGAAGTTGCACCGCCCAATTTTCCAGTCATCACGTGTTGAGTGACGGAACTCAACGTCGCGCTTTGTCTCCTTACTAGAACAGGGAAATAAGAATATTAAATAACTCATTTCCTGGAGTGAGAGTCGAACTCACAACCGTCACGTTTACAGTTCGGTATGCATACTCAAAATAAAATAGCTTTAAGCACTTAGATACAGTATGCCTCAGATCACGTTTAATAGAGTAGGTGGTTTTTATTTTGTAAAAAAAATTGTGGCTCCTCGACGCTTAAACTTCGATTTTAAAAACTTAGGTATTATTTTTGTGGGAATTGACATTTTGGTATATTGAAAACTATTAACTTGATTGTAACGACGTTACGGAAGGTAACTCAAATACCCAGATACCTTAAAAGATTCACTTGAGTATGGTTCATTTGCTCCTAAGAATTGAGGAGTCATGTTACCATGTCATGGATCTCGTAACCGCAACCTAACCAAATTTCTTATCAAATAAGTTATAAATTGATCCTTTCCAGTAAAAAAATATCATCGAAATCAGTGAGCGTGGTAGGTACTTAGTTAGTCGCCCATTTGTCGCGCACAAACATAACGCAAATTTAAGACATGATGATAGAGGTAGATCACATCAAAAGCAAGGGGACCCTCCGGAGTGCTTGTATAAAGAGTTTGATATCAGCGCACGAAGCGACGGGCCTACTAGGCTTATAAATAAGGAAGACGCTAGGGCTTAACCTATTTGTAAAAATCTTCTAATTGCTTACAGCAAAATATACGTGTACCAACCGAATAAAAATTTTAACAATAAGAACGTAAAGGAAAACGAGGAAAAGGCGCAGATTCATATACAAAATATTCTTTCAAGCTTATTCTAAAGGAACAACTTCAGCAAACATTAAAAGTATGACGCATTTTAAACATTTCATACGTAAAAAGTTATTTGCACAATATTATATTATATGGAATTTTTTATAAAGGTTGATAAATGAAAAGTAAATACAGCATCTGGTGCAGGCTGGTTTTATTTTCGATACATATTTTGAGAAAGATTTATTTTTAGCTTAGAATTAAACTAAAAAATCGTGTTTTAGCTGTTAGACAGTATGTATCACTATACGTTTTGGATAATCAATAGAGTCGTTTGAGCTTCACACTGTATCCTGCGTACAGTAGGATAGACAGAAGGGGGAACCTAGTGTTCCCACATTCCGTTCTTCACTAAGCGGTGCCGCTGCTCCATAAAGACGTCTATAGTTATTGAAGACTTTTTTTTTAACGAATCGTGGCGCAGTTAGTCATTTTACATAATACTTGTGATTCAAAGTTTTGTTATAAAGTAAAAATAAACTTCTGATTTTAGATCCACACACACGTGATTACTAATGTAACTACATACATACATATGTGGGACATTGTGAATTTCTCCACAGCGGTATTCAACTCTGCCTTTGTCTTTACACCAGTTAAGTACTCTTTACTTATCCTTTACCCTTTACTCATGCTTTATCGACAAGAGTTGATACTCGTCGATACTAGTCGATAATACTCTCATAGTAATCACACATCTCATCATCGTTAATAAACTTTAAAAAAAAAACTTCACGCTGTATCCCGCACACAGCAGGGTCAGGCAGGGCAGAGGGAACCTAGTGTTAAGACACTCCGTTCCCCGCTTTCTGCCGGATTCTGGAGGCATAGCGTGTTGAGTGGCAGAACTCAACGCCGCGAATAAACCGCGTTAATAAACTTTTCATAATAAATTGCCGCGTTAATAAACTTTTCATAATAAAAAAAATATTATAGGATATATAATATAGGTCTCGACTGTTGATCCCAATGAACTTAAGCATCAGCCGTGTGTTAAAATTATAATATGGTTCTTGCTACTATATCTTTATTTTATATAAAATAAATATGATCAGATTGTGGTTCTCTAAAGTACTTAGGTGGTCCTTTAAGTGCAGTACCACCACACCTTACCACCACACATCTGTCTGCTCAATGCTCTCATAATGAAAAAAAAACTGAAAATTACACGAAAAGGAATGTTATTTTGTAAGTACGAACCAATTTTTAAATTCACTAATGTTAATAGAACTTACATTACATATCTAAATATTATATTACAATTTTCATATTATTGCGGAAGAAACTTTTGTAAATATTTCATCATCTTTTTGATTCTATTGTAGACGTACCTATAGATGCAAAAAATATTAACGTTGTGCAACTTTCTTTTAAAATAAAACAAAAAAATCTATCACATAACTTACTTACATATTATTACGATTAATAATAAAAATAATATAAATTTAATATATCAATTTTAAATATTTCAGTATTTACAATTTTATTAATAAAATTTAGTTCCTCTTTTCAATACAAGATGTCGCTACTACAATCTTTTGTAACAACGCTATTAAAATAATATTTGTATTATATTTAGATCTTAATAATTCGCTTAACATTCCAAAAATAAAAAAGAAAATATAAAGTGTTTGTATATGTTATGTAATTATATTTATTACTATAACCAGAATCAAATTTAAAAAATAAAAAGATAATAATTTATTCTTCTAACTTGTCTATTTCTTACTAGATGGCGCTAGCTCTAGTCAATTCTATAAATTACTAGAACCTTCGCGACATGTCTACAAACTTCTCGGCAACAGACAGCGCTGAATCGATAGTATATAAGAGCAGAGATTTGCCGACCGGCCAGTCAAACGTAAACAAACAATTGAACGTATTACCAAAGAGACGAAACGATAAAGTCGGGCCAAAATGTCACTGGTACCATATTGGTTGCGACATTTACGAAATATTGCCCACCGGGATCCGGTTTTGAGGATTTTAGAAGATCCATTCGCCGTTTTCGCTAAGGATCCATTTTTTAAGGACCCCGTAAAGTTTATGCGACAGGTGACAGCACCATTGGAAAAAGAGAATGTTATAGACGGTGTGTATTCTGATTCAGAAGTCAAAATCGATGGAAAAAAGGTAGAAGTACATTTGGATGTCCAGAATTTTACTCCAGAACAAATCGAAGTCAAAACAGTTGGGAATGAAATCATGGTGGAGGGGAAAAAGGAGATTAAGAGAGAAGATGGCTGGACCAGAAGTCATTTTGAAAGAAGATTCTTGCTACCCGAAGGCTTTCCTCCTGAGAGGGTCGAATGTCATTTGGATAAGGGGAAGCTTAAGTTGATCGCTTTCCGATCTGAGCCTATACCGGAAAGAAAAATACCCATCCAAGATAAAAGTGACAATGACAAGTCTTAAATTATAATTGTTTAAGTTTTCAACAATTTTGGTAGCTCGTGATTTCTTTTCAGACTAATTAAATTACTTTGTGCTTGTGCAACGATAAAATAAATTTTACTTACTGTGTTGTGTTTTTATTCTCTTAGATGCTTTATTAAATATTTTAAGAAATATAAATTATAATATTAAATTTGCCGACGTGGTGTAGCAGAAAAACATCTGTGTGTGTTGTAAACACAATGAGTGTGGGTTCGATTCCTATTCAATTCAACAACAAACGAACTAATTGAATGTCTTAACTGCTCCCTGCCTGCCCTCTACATGCGGGATACAATTGTACATAAATCAGATATACAGTCATTGGCAATAAAATTTCATGAAACGTCTTTTTTACTTTTAACCCACCTTTCAAATAACGATGGGTTGCTGAGTGAGGATCTCAGAGCAGTGCCTAGGATTTACGACCTATTGGAGGACTTAAGGGGCTCCTTTAGAAATACGTATTAACGCTTACCTTTCCCCTCTTTCGACTCTAAGTAATTTGAAATAATTCAACTATGATAATAACACATAGAAAAGTAGACAGTAGGAATATGGGAATCTAATGTTAGGACACTAGGAGAAATGAAAATATTAAATATTTTTGATATCCTTGAGTGGTAACCGAACCAACAACTTACCGCTTACAGCCCCACGTTTGAGCCCCAGCACCACGACCTTAATTTCAAATTATCTTATTCCTGTAATAAAACTACTTAATACTAACACAAACGTCTAGATAAAAGTCAGTGGCCGTCGATCTATCAGAGAGTATTTATACGGTATATTTTCAGCTCTCCTACGTCTTAATTTAACTGATAAAATATTTGACGTTTCAATTGCGGCCCAAATTGATACGCACTCAGCCTGCATCATTAGATTCGCTGGAGATTTTTATAAAATGCAAATCTATTATGAGACTAGAAAACTAGTCTTGTAAATAATGTAAGTAGATGAATGTACCTCATTTAAATGTTGTGTATTAATTGATCAGTGGAGCACAGCGCCGCGTTTTGTTCAGTCAGATCTGCAAAATTTGTGAAGATTTGTAAAAGTAGAGTATGTGACGATTTGTAAAACGAGAAAGAAAGAAAGAAAAAGCCAACATTTTTCAGTTAGCTATAAATGGGCATATAAATGGGCTTCATAAAAATCGGTTAAGTGCGAGTCGGATTCGCCACACACCTGATTTTTTTATTTAAATTTTAGCTTGATACTTTTGCGCGATCTCGCGATAAATAGTCTTGAGAGACGTACAGACAACAAAGTAATTCTATAAGGGTTCCATTTTTACCTTTTAAGGTATAGAACCCTAAAAAGAAAGTTCACTTTGTCTTCTTCTTCACGTTTTGTCCGAATGGCGCGGCTGTCTGGACAACAAAATTAAAATAATTCATTCAAAGCGCCATCGAATCCACAACCACAGCGTTTACAGACCGACACTGTTCCATTGCGCCAATATTATGCAAAATATGACAAGATAGCGCGTTTGTTATTCATTTATTACTTACATATAGTTTTCGTCCATCGTTCGAGAAATTTATCCAAAGAATCAAAACACATACATGAATGAAAGTGAAATAGAAGGGTGTGTCTCACGGAATGAAACAACGCCCCGCCAGGGCTGTCACTTCCAGAACAGCTATCACAGAACATATACCAAGTAAATATACACCATTTATGAATCAGGTTATAAAATTGGTATTTATAAACTAGTAAGTGTAAAGAGACTAAACTTAGTGACTGACATTTAACCAGTAAGTGTTTCAGCATTCCATTAGGCCCTTTTCAGATATGTACGTATAATTGCTATGTTTTATAATGATAAAAGTGTTACAAGTAGGTCAAATTAATTTTTTTTTAGTTTCACAGGAGGAGTAGCCAGGGCAGGGAACACGGGCTCCCATACCCTAAGGTAATAAATTCGGATTTTTAAACTTTTATTTATATTACATTTTTTATTTATATACTTCAATTTAATAAAAGTTTTTTTACAAAATTGGGATCACATAATAGTGATAGGTTTAGACAGCCCTAGCTAGCCCTTCCCCGCACATATATTTATCTAAGGCATGGTGTGGGTAATTTTATCGCAAGTGTGTTATGTAATCAATTACCTTGCGAAAATTGCACAATTAATATATTAATATGATCAATTCGGCGGAAAGTGGAAAGCGGAAGAGTCATAATGGGAACGGAGAGTCTTAACACTAGGTTCCCAGGTTCTCTTTGCCTACCTATGTGTTACAGCGAAAAGCTATAAAATATAATCTATATTATTTTAATATATATTATATTAATATATATTATATTAATAATATATATTATATTAATAATATAGATTATATGATTCATTTATAGTAACTGTCGTGGCACAGCGGCAATGCCACGCGGTTGTGGGTTTAAGTTTAACTCGCCAGAATGAATTATTTTTTATTTCTTTGTTCTGTTAACAAGACAAAGCGCGGTGTTGTGTTCCGCCAATCAGTACGCAATGTTTTTAAAATTGTACTGAAGGCCTAGGTTCCCTCTATATACCCTACTATACAGTACAAAGCATAGAGCTATGTTTTAATTAGTTTTTTTAAATGTCTTCAAAACATAATCTAACTAAGCTATATTTGTAGAGTTTTTTCGTAGTGTCTTTTAATTTCTACCAGACAGTAGCGAGTGCGCCGCCCTCGAGGGCAGTCGTCGGTTCTACGTGTTAAGTACATTCTTACATACATATATTTATCATATGTATGTATGTCTGTTGTGATGTTTTTAACTTTTATTTAATTCGTGCATTTATTTATATTTATATATATAAAATTCTTTCGTTGCTAAGAGTCGGAGAGATAACGTATATGTAAAAAATTATGCGGCGTAGAATGCTGAAAATTGTTAAATAGGTAAATTTAATTAAATAGGTTCCTTGAGGGGCTATAGGTTTAAGTAGGAAATTTTATTTTATTATATATATGGTATGTATATGCAGTTGCGGGCGGCAACTATTTTAGAATAAAAATCATAAACACCTTTTTTTTCAATTTATAAAGTGGAAAGGTATTATTTTTTATAATGTGTTACTAGTTAAAGTTTTAAAATTACGAATTTCGACTTCTAATGGAAATGTACAAAATAAATTTAGATTGAGTTTTTTTTTTAATTTAGAGATATTTAAAAAAAAATGTTAATTAGTATTTTTTTAACTAACAGTGAATGTGTTGACGTGACTACTGAGATAAAAATAATTTAGAATAGTTTTTATTGAGAAAAGATAACGATATTAGTTCTAAATTATATCAGTTCTTATTAGACAAATATTAGTCAGATTATCTTAAAATATTGCTTATACGTTATTTTGCTGAAAACTATTAGTAGAATCTCTGAAACAATTGTGTTTAAATATTTTTTTAGCTTCATACTGTACACCACATATAGCGGGGTATACAGAGGAAATCCGGGAACCTAATATTAAGGTACTCCATTTTCCATTAGATATTTCCGTTCCCCACTTTCTGCCGAAGTGCCTTAACTCGCTACAAGAGCGAGGAAATGAAAATATTTAATATTTGATTTCCTGAGTGAAATTCGATCCCACAACCGCCACGCTTACAGTCGAACACTTGTGACGGCCTCAAAGATTTTAAAAATATAATTTTATAACATTTCTTGCAATCATTCTTATAGCTTTTCCGCGTCATCATTGATTTAAATGAATATTACTAAATGATAATTTAAATTTTGCTCTGTTTTGCTATAGAAAATAAAAATGATCATTCATAACAATCAGGCGCTACTCCACTGCGCGACAACGGACTTTGTTTACTTCGACCATAAAAAAATTTAAACCTGACCTTTTGTCTTTTGCTTTCACAATTTTCGCGATTACTCATCCCCTTAACTAACCTAACAAGTTTTATATAAATCTCTGAATACATTCAAACTAAAATATATATTAGGCGTTATCAAAACAAGTGGTAAAGATTATACGACACTCGGACATCTTTATTACTATTAAATAAACTTTAGTTTTAAATTTAACAATTTTATTATACATTTACAAACGTTTCCAGTGTAATTCAAAGTGTTTATGCTTCCGCATATAGCAGGGTAGGCAGAGGGAACCTAGAGGTAGGATACTTCGTTCCGCTCAATTTTCGAGACGTTACGTGTGAGGAAAAAAGTGGCTAGAATCACTGCCTACTTTACTTTATGAACTTAAAAACGAAAAAAAGAAAATAAAAGAGAAAAAGAAATCTCACTAACAATATATTTCAATATCACATAGAACTACTGTTAGTGTAAGTAACAACTTTTTGCGGTAACTTTAGATTTTGTTTAAGTTCAACGCTACACCAGAGTGCTTTTAACGGAGTACTTAAATTACCTACATATATGAAAATAAATATTTACAAAAACGAACAAAATTGGACGATTGTCCAATTTTTGAGACATTGAATATTGAAGGCGGAACTCAACGCCGCGCTCGCATGATCCCCACTTGAATAAACAATGATATTTAAGTTATTTTCAATCCCCCGGTGTTGTACACAAAGCAAGCCGTTAGTTTCCACCACTTAACCAACAATTTTCAAAATTTAGGAAAAAAGTACCAAGATCTGCGTAAAAACTAAAAATCAATACTAATATAATAAAACTTTTAATGTAAAAATTTGATTTGCTAATTACAATTTTTCGAAGTGAACTATTCTTTTTATCGAGGAAGGCTATCGGCTATATTATATCGGGTTATTCATTTCAATGTAACGTATTGTACCGGTCTGAGTTATCTCATCTATTTATAATGTGTCATATAAGTATGTCATATATAATTTTTGTTACACGCGGGCGAAGTCCGTAAAGTTTCTAGTAGTGAATATCTAAGCATAAATTAAATAAATAAATAAATAATAAATAAATCAAATATTTAAAAATTGATTAATTTTTGTTGAAAGGGATATAAAATAAAAGTAAAAACATAATAGTAAAAACGGAAACATGGAGACAACGGAAAAATCCCTAACAGGTAAGAAACTAATTATATGCAGAGGGCAACTAGGGTTAAGACACTCCGTCCTCCACATTCCAGGGTATTATTTGTTGAGTGGTGGAACTCAACGCCGGGCTTTTCCTTTTTACCAGAGCGGAGAGATGAAAATATATAGAAAAAGCCAAAATTTATAGCTGTTGTGAAATTATTTTGGCACTATTTAGTTAATGGCCACGGTGACGCAATGGAACAGTCAGGCAGGGTTTTACTCCCTACTCGAGGTAATAATTGCATTCAAATTATTTTTATTTCCCCGCTTTAGTAGAATAATTGCGGCGTTGAGTTCCGCTAATCAATATCTTGAATCCTGATGGAAAGTATCTCTACTTGGGGTGACATGACACTAAGATCAATCTGTCTACCCTGGTATGCGGGATACAGCGTGAAGCTGCTCAGTGTACAGAGCTTAAATATAACGCGGCCGACCCGTACTGTTTCGGTATATAGATTATTCATCAGTTGCCTCATAACTACGGTCGAACACTCTACCGTTCACACTCCATTCAATGAATTACAATATTAAGAACTCTGGAATCTTTCAAAGTTATTTTTTTTTGTTTCGTATTAATAAAACAACAAAGATAATAGGGTTTTTTTATGTATGCTAGAATAATTTATCTAAATTAGTTGCAGTTTTACGTCTAATTATTTTATTTTGTTTTACTTCACTGTATCCCGCATAAAATAGTGTAAGCAGAGGGAAGTTAGTGTTAGGATACTCTGTTTCCAACTTTCCACTTAATTTACGGAATGAACTTTGAGAACCCACAACCGTTACGTTAAAAACACATTGTGCCGTTGCTCTACGATGGTCAGTTAGTTTGATATTTTCGTGCTTTATATCCTTCGGCTGAATTCTATTGCATACTAGTTGCCGTCTGCAATTTTACTTGCATGTACTTTATGACCCTTCCCATAAACAAATATTTCCACAATTGTCACCAACATATTTTCTTTCTTAGGTATCGAGCTCTTGAAGACTTTGGACAGAGTGTTGATAAGAGAGAAGGCTAGTAACAATGATAACACTAAGTACGTGGTCCTCACGACTGATGGTACAGTGATGCTGTACGCCAATGAAGATGCCGACTTCATTAATAGAATGTTGGGGAAAAGCAGGACTTTGGAACTTAAAGTGTTTGACGGGAATGATAAAGAGGTAATCTTTTTTTATTAGATTCTCGCTGTATCCTACATTTATAGAGGGAACGTAGTGTTAAAATAGTGGTTCCCCGATTTCCACTCAATTTTCGATACTTTGCGGCGTTAGGGAAACGATGCGCTTTGTCTTGCTACCAGAGCTAAGTAATGAAAGTCATTTAATATCCCACGTCAGAATCGCATCCATAACCGTCGCTTTTACAGTCGAATGCTGTGCTGCTGCGCCAGGATGGTAGGATATGAGTGAACAAAAATTTTTCTTTAAGCTGGGGTCATTTACATTTTTCAGTGTTATTTTCACACTAAAAGGAAGGAAGATAAAATATTTAGAAAACGTATCTATACTTAAAATTATAAAACTGAAGAGTTTGTTCGAATTAATATTAACAAGAAATAAAAATTGCTGTAAGTAAAATGGTTACCTAAGTGTACCTTACTCACCGGACCGGATCAATTAACTGTAGCGTAGTTAAGTTACGAATTCAGTATCAAACAAAATAACGAACTGTGAAATTATGTAAATTATCATTAAATCTGATCGTATAACATGAAAATAAAGGTTTGACTGCGTCATATAAACCTGCTTGTAACACGAACAACACGCGAAGCCTCCTGACCTTTCATTAAGCGCTAGCACCAACTAATAAACTAAATATGTGGGTTAGAATAACGAAACCTTTACCAAACTGTTGGCACGTCTGTACTTTGATAGAAACTTATAATATAAAGTAGAAAAGTTATATGGTATTTTTTCTTTTAATTTACAAGCTGTATCCCGCATATAACGTTTTATATATTAATAAGGTTTATTGGTTACAGCGTCTATACCTATTGGAAAAACAAACGAGTATATATATACTCGTTGAGGCGTGCGGGGCGTGTAATTTCACCCGCGTCGTGTTTGGCACATATTTGTTTTATCTAAAGTGCTAGTCAATTTTCACTTTGTCAATAACTTCTAACTTGTACATATATTATAAGGTCGTCGCGGCGCAGCATCTCATCGCGGCGGTTGTGAGTTCTATTCCTATTCGGGGGAATGAATTATCTTTTCAGAACAAAACAAAGAAGGGTTTTCAACGGAACGGACGAACTGAAGTGTATGTGTGTATGTAAACATTAGGTTCCCTTTGTCTACCCTTCTATATGCGGGATATAGCGTGAAACTGAAAAAATTGTATCGCTTTTTGAGGTCCCGTATTTTTTTTAAGAAAAAAAGGAACCCTTATTTCCTTAAAAAAGTACGGGAAAGGATCACTTTATTGTCCGTCCGTCTGTCTGATTGTCTGTCGGTCTGTCAAGAGATAAAAGAAGATATCGAGTTGAAATTCAAACCATAAACTCAAATCTACGGCCTCATAATTTCCTGATAAAAAAAATGTATTTCTATATTTACTTAGAAAAAAGATATGGCCGTTTATATCGCAAAAAACGCGTATTTCGACACTACTAAGGGAAACAAAATTCATTGGGTACTTCCGGTTGATCTAGAATTATGAAATTTGGCAGCTAACATCTACAGGTAGTTCTAGCTCAGGAAAAACTATATACATTTGTGGTCAAATCCTAAAAAAATATTAAAAAGGCGGCAAATTTTGGTATTAAAGACGTTAGTTCAAGTGAGGTATCAATTGAAAGGGCTCTGGCTAACTTAAGCCTGAATTTCAGAAAAAGCTTAAGACAAGACTAAGACCTACATTTTTTTACGGAATCATAGGTGAGCGAGCCTAACTCGCCCTTGTCCGGTATTTTTATATTCATTTCCATCTCTATGCAGAAATTTCAGAGACAAGTGCTTTTACGCGTTTTACGCGTTTCGCGACCGGCTTTAGAGTAATTTAGTTATAGTGCAGAAAACAGAATATTTAATTAACATATCGATAATTTGATGCAGCCAATACATATTTGCTCTTGAAGTATTGTAGAAGACGCATTCAAAAATAATCTTTCCCCATACAATGACATATGTCTTTTAAAGATAATTTTTGAATTATTTATTATTTTTTAAACTTGTTTTTATTTAAATAGTATATACAATTCTGTCTTGCTAAACTAAAAGTGATATATAAAGTAGAGAAGCTAAAGCTAAAGTAACTTATCTCTACACTCTCTGCGGAACCTAGCACCGTATTATATCCTATATGTATAAAAATTACAGGTAGTAAAATTCCGTCGTCCGTACACTATCGGGACGGACAAAATGGATGTATCACTTGGTGGACAAGCGGCGGCGATCGTGAGGAAAGAAGTAACGTTCTTTAAACCAGTTCTATCTATCAACGATGTGGACGACCACCCGGTGATAAGAGTGAAGGGACCTATGTTTATAACATCAGAATGTAATTTTGAGGTAAGATGGAGTTAAATCGAACTAGTTGATCTTAGAAAACAGCTAACAGAGCTTGGAATTCTCATGCATTTCATGTGGGCGGGTTTGTATGTATGGGTTGAGGACAGTGAACGAAAGGAAAGAGCTGGCTAAGCCAAGCAACAAGGCATTAGTCGCTGCTATGTATTAAAGTATGTTTAAAGATTTTTGGAACGAAGTTCCTTAACGCGGCTTAATTACGGGTAGTGCGTATTAGTAGAAATCGTCACGTAACAAAATGACGTATACTGGTGTGTGTGTGCGTACCGTTATAGAGCACAACTCTCTCTGTCTCTTACTACAAACCTTTCTATGTTTTTATGAATAGATATATATTTTTTAATATTGAATGAAAATTTCTGATGTAATTCGTTTCTTTATATTATTTGCCTTGAAAAATTATATGAAATAATAATTGGAGTTGAACTAAAAAAAAAAATGGTTCCCCGACTGCACAATTTGTATATGTACAGTGCAAGATGTACAAGTTACAAATAAAATTTGAAGTTGAGAGCAGATAAAAATGTCATTAAATAGAAACTGCCGTTAACGATTTCGATTTGCTTTACTATCGATGAAATCCTTAATGAAGAGAGTCGCAGACTACGAATTCGAGACAATGAACAATGAATCTGGTTCTGTTAAAAAAATATTTGTAGTAATAAGGCCCAGTTACAAGTTTATTAAGATTTGTGTTACATTTGTTGGTTGCAGTATATTTTTTTGTTCAATCAAATTAAAAATATACTCATATTTTGAACATAAATAGATATTTCTGAGTATTAATGATTCGTATATATTTTTAAAAATAGTGTATCAAATATCCTTATTAATTGAATATGAATTTCTATTGAAATGGAGTATCTTAACACTAGGTTCCCAGGATCCTTCTGCCTACCATGTTATATGCGGGAAAAAATAAATAAAATATTTTTACATATTATCTTCTTAATGATTCATATTCATATAAATTACAGTTATATTCCAACGAGAAGGAACGTATCGGCGACATATGCAAGCGCTGGGGCGGGTCGCCGGGGTGGACGGCGGACAAGAACACCTTTGCAGTACGATTTCCTCTGGAGCTGGACGTGCGCTACAAGGCTGCTATAATTGGCTCTTGTTTTTTGATTGTGAGTACTGCTTGCTTAAAGATATTACTTTATATTCACGTTGTATTAGGAAGGCAGAGGGAATCTAATGTTAAGACACTTCGTTCCCCACGCACTACCAAATTTTCGAGACATTGCGTGATAAGTGCCGGAACACTTTGTAATGTAAATGAAAATAATTCATTCTCTCGAAAAAGAATCGAATCTACAACCGTCTTCTTTACAGTCAGATGTTATGACACTGCGCCACGACGTCAGAATCAGATTTAGTCAATTGGCCTCGCTGGCCTCTCTCTCATTTGAGTCCTCAGAGTGCATGCGGGCTGAGATAAAGATGTTGGCTGAGGTTGAAGTTGATTATCTATTATATATAAAAAATATTTTGTTATTCGAACCAGAAGTTTGTTATTAGAAGGTTTTTCTGATAAATATACCAAAGATAGCCTGTGATGTGATGTAACAGTTAATAAAGCAATGATCTTATTTCCTTTCAGGATTTCCTGTTTTACGAAAATTGAAAATTTTCAAGTCAATGATGTCAATCGAGATGATTAAATGTTTTATTTATTGAATGTCACTTTTTTGGTTTGGACATATTTCTTTTATACCTCCACTTTGGATTCGACTGGGCACAGGACACTTTAAGCTATTTAAAATATAAAGATGTTTATAATTTATAAGTAATACATAATTTATTTTTCTGTAAAATTAAGGTTACATACATTTCACCGGGACGAAAGTAAAATTTTAGAATTCGTTATTCTAAGTAATAATTTCTAGTTCTTTTAATAAAAAATATTACCTGGTAGTAATATACAACATATATACTAAACTTAAGTAATCTACTAATATTATTGCGAAATAATAAAAAAAAATTTAAAAATATAAGCAAACAGTTTTATTTATAATCACAGGTTTGAAACATTCATTTTAGTTGTTAATAGAAACGTGCATGTTACGCCATCTAGTAGTAAGTAGCGTAAGTTATTAGTACGTACTGCGTGTAAATATTTCTAAATTAAGGAAATAGATGACACTGTAATTTATTTAGAAAAACATTAACGTTTTGTTATTCATTAATTTTGTTTACCAGGATCGAACATTTCGAGGGGTATCCTGTAAAAAAGAAAATCTGCAATTTGAAAATTACATCAAACGATATTTAAATTTTGGTATATTTTTGATAGAATGCATGTACAGAATAGTAACGTCTGCGCTCCTTTTATAGGTGCAATATGTAGGGTAAAATATTCCAAAGTCATGCCTAAAAAAATATCCAAATTCCTCAACAGTTTAGACGTATGATTATTATTTCACTTCATGATTTTTGTTATGAATAGACACCAATGACGTAAACATCTACTACTGAACAACTGAACTGTGTTTTTAATTTAAGGCGCTTCGAGCGAGCCAGTTGAGCCCTAATCATTTCGCCAATGTCACATTGTATGAAGAACACACGAAGGAGACCGTACGTTAAAAAAGAGACTATTTTGGCACAACAGTAGAATGCATGTCAAAAAGAGGCCCAGTTAAAGTACTGCATTCATCTATAAAATTAAAAATATATATAATTAGAAAATATACATGAACATGGGTTAGTATATTATAAATAATATTTTACAAATATGTTAGTTTATAGCTTAATATTGTTATTTTTAATATATTTATATAAAAAATTACATAAAGGATTAAACACAAATATTAACAAACATTAAACAATTACCTACATTTCATTCCATAAAACATAACCGAACGAGCAAAAGATGTCCTTTATTTTACTCGATTACCTTTTTTTTTATAAAAAACCAAAACAAACGTTCAAAGCGATTATTAAAATTATTTATTAAAAACCAATTTTAAAGCAATTTATTGTATCTCCTTTATTATGAAATAACGTAGAAATAATGGATTGTTCAATAGAATTTTAAACACAAAAAATGATATTCAATTGGGATACTTACATTTAATATTAGTTATAAATCGTCGTCGTCGATTTTTAATTTTGAATACTAATCATTTTATCATAATTAATGTTAAAAACTCAACATTTGTTTCTAGTCCTAGTTAGATGTATTTCTTCACACGAATTTGGGCAATTATTTTTGTTTAACCATTAGTTTCTGTTTTTACTTTAAAATGGCGTATTTTCACTTTACTTCTGCGGAGTACATGGATATGATTTTTATTTATGGAGAATGTCGGGGATCTGGTCGACATATTCTTTTACGGGAGTAACAGACGTATATCGTAAGATGTGGTTTTAATTAGATGGTGCACCCGAACATTGCTAAGAACACGTTCTCGAGCATATTTGGAGAACAATGGTTCGGAAGGTATGGACCTCGGCGGTGGCCTGATTGTTCCCCGGACCTCACGCCGCTTGATTTTTATTTGTGTAGCCAATTAAAAAATTAAGTTTATGCGTAAGAAGTCCATCAACACCACCCACACAAGTAGTAAAGTAAGACAGAATATGTTACGGAGATGCAATTTATGCATTCAAAAACAAGGGGGACACTTTAAAAATTTAAATATCTATATTAAATATCTAGCATTTATTTATTTATTTTATTTATTTAATACTTTATTACACCAACTTAAAAATAAAAATATACAAAGAAAACAATGGAAAAGTATGGTGTAAAGGCGGCCTTATCACCACAGGTGATCTCTTCCAGGCAACCCTTACCATTAAAAAGATAAGAGAATGTGTGGATATTGGCTGGTGTACAAATGATAAAATATGTTATTCTAATATGATATACCTACATAAAAAAAATACATTCTATATATTACAAACAAAATTACATAGATACCTAAATAAAATAAAATAATATAAAATACATACATCTATTGATAAATAAATATATAATTCAATAAACTTACATAAATAAATATACAATTACATACATACATAATTTATAGCGATAAGAAATAGCTTTTAACTTGACGCTTAAAAATGTGGACTGATTTGGATTGGCGCAGCTCATGTGGGAGTGTATTCCAAAGGACCGCAGCTTTAACAGTAAAGGAATCACCATAGGCTTGTGTGCGACTGAGTGGCAATTCTAATTTATTGTCGTCCTGTGATCTGAGGTTAAGAGAGTTGCTGGATCCAAGGAAAGTGAACTTAGTTTTAAGATAATTTGGAGTGTAAGGATGGAAGAGGATAGTGTAAAGGAGCGTGAGGATGTGCAGATTACGACGCTGCCTGATAGTAAGCCATTTAAGTTGGAGCCTATACTCGGTAATATGGTCGTATTTTTTTAACCCAAATATGAACCGAATGGCCATATTTTACAGGCGATCCAACTTGTTGAGGAGAGTTTGTGGTAGGTCACAGTAGCATGCGTCGGCGTAATCAAGCAGCGGGAGAAGAAGAGTTTGGGCAAGGGATATTTTAGTTTTAGTGGGAAGGAGATTTTTCCAACGTCTCAGACGACAGATCACAGCGACGAATTTTTTACTTACCTCAGATATGTGGGGTACCCAAGAAAGGGAACTGTCCATAGTAAGACCTAGGTTTTTAATAGAACTATGAAACTCTAGCATAGTTCCCCCAAACAACACAGGAGAAAGGGATGGAAAATGGATTTTGGATAGCAGCTGACGACTACCAAAGAGAGCGATTTGTGATTTAGCAGCATTTATTGACAAACCAAAAGATTTGCTCCATGAGCTAACGGAAAGGAGATTGGAGTTAAGGGTAGCAATAGCACTATGGAGACTATCGATTGGTGCCGTAACATAAATTTGTAGGTCGTCAGCATAGATATGAAAAGGTAGAGTAAGGGATTTAGTTATGAAGTTAATGAAAATGGAGAAGAGAAGAGGGGAGAGAATGCCGCCTTGAGGAACATCTGCTCGGAGATCGGAAAAGGAAGAAAATGTATTATTTGCTCGAATACACTGCACGCGGCCACATATATACGAGCGGAACCACTCGATAGCAATAGGAGAAAGATTTAAAGATCGTAAAATAGCAATAAGTATATCGTGGTCAGTATAGCAGTATTAAATGCATTAGAGAAATCTAATAGAGCGATAATACTTAATTGCTGGTTATCGATACCATATCTAATGTCATCGCAGATCTTAATAAGTGCAGTAGTCGTGCTGTGTCCTAGGCGGAATCCAGATTGATAAGGACTGAGAAACTGGTGCTTAGAAAGGTGTGATGAAAGTTCAGAGTAAACCACACGTTCAATAACTTTTGAGAGAAAAGGGAGAATTGAAATAGGTCGATAGTGAGAAAAGGAAGAAGGATTCGTAATTTTAGGAATAGGTAAAACATGAGCGATGCGCCAAATGCAAGGAAAAGAACCAGAGGAAAGAGAAAAAATTATAATATGACTAAGTACCGTTAGAGTTAGATCGAGAGATAAGCATATCATTCTGCGGCTCACACCATCGCAACCGATCGCCATTTAATAAGTGGGAAGATAAAACGATAAATGTGAGTAAGTGTAAAGTCAAAATACCTTAGTGTTGCGTTAATTTAACATCACTTCGCCGCCGTTGCCGTCGCCGCTTACATATACGAGTACCTACGCTAGCCGCTACGACTCGATTTCATGAATGAAAAAGAATAAGATAAAGCGCGGCGTTGATTTCCGCCACTCCAAAATGCCTTGAAAATTGGACGGAAAGTATGAAACGCGGGCTTTACATAATATAAGCTTCTCTGTCTACGCTACTTACTATAAGCAAGATGCAGCGTGAAGCTATAAAACAATAAAACCAACAATGGAAATTTCTTATAATGAATAAATCCATCCACATTTATATCGACTTTGCGCGTAATTAGTGTCATTGTTAATTTTCTGGTTAACAATGACGATGATTAAACACCATTTAATTTTTACCCATTTTCATTAATATCTTTTCATTAATATATGAAAGAAGCCATTGAAGTAAATTATTAATTTTCTTTTAAGTGATTTCTTTATATGTTTTTTCTCTTCACAGATTTCTTATAAAGATCAAGTCTTAATGGTGAGTGGTAAATGAAAGCCGCGTGTCTTGTTATTAGAGCGAGGAAATAAAATCAATTCAATTCCCCGAGAGTCGGAATCGAACTTGCGTTGGTCATGACGGCATCTAGTATTATTATTTTTATAAAGTCTTTCACAATATTCCATTTACCTTCAATTTGTTGAAGTTTCCAGTTTATTTCATAAAATCACTTTAAATCTAGTTATAATTGCTTCATTAAACTCGTGTTAAGATAAAGAAAGCAAATGTAGCTAACTTTCGAATAGTTAAAAGTTTGAACGTAAAATTTAGTATTTTATTTAAAATTTTTACAAATGTGTGTGTGTGCATTTTGTAGGATATCTAGATAGATTATAATTATAATTTATTCTGTTTTCCACTCTCCGTTTCTGTTATTTTCGCGAAATTTCGAGAAATCCTCTGTGGGTGTTCTTTACACTCCCAAATCTTTGGCATGTACGTAGCCAAATTTCAACTTTCTCTGTCCAGTAATTCCTTCTATGTATTTTCTATCACATTGCTTAAAAGGTTGAATTAAATGCCTATTTCTCTTGCTAAAATCTTGAATCTTGATTTTAGCAAAAATAAAAAAAAAGATTACCTATGAATTAAAAGCATTTAATGCAAATTAAAAGCATTAAATGCAAAGCAATAGAGGTCTTAAAAACTGCGCCGTGATATTGTCAATTTAAAAAATCTTTTGTATGTTTTTTTAGTGTTATTAACGTTAAATGAACTTGACAGCGGAGTGTCTTAATACTAAACTACTCCAATTTAGTATACATTCCGTTGTCATTTTTCTATTCATTCCACCCAACGCTGCTATATTTTAAGTCCAACAGTCGCTTTGTTTTATCAAACCGAGAAATAATATACATTTTAAAATGTTATAAGCATTCTTTAACTAAATTTATGAACCTACAACTATCGCATTCACAGTCAAACACTGTTCCATTTTGCCACTATGACCTTTCAGTATAACCATATTAAGGCAATATCTCACAAGTTGGACGTGTGACTTGCAAGCGTCGCCAACTGTTTCCCTCTCAGCGCGCAGGAGGGAGTTAGTTATGCTAATGTCCTCTCTGAATATTGGCCATCGGACCTCCTCAGCTCTGCGACTACGGACACTCGCCTGTCGTGACACTTGAGGATTTTTTAAATAGGGTTCTCAATTGTAAGTGCCGTATACAAAATTAAAATCGAAATAAGTATTTTTATAGCTACGTAAGCTTAAATCGGAATTTATTCTAAGATTTTATCCATGTGCAATATCTTACTGTATGTTAAGGGAAGTTGGATTTTATAAAACAGGTCATTGGCGTGATCTTACAATAATTAATTAGCTTCACGCTGTATCCTGTACATAGTAGAGTATGCAGAGGGAGTCTAGTGTTAAGACACTTCGCTTTTCTAGTTACCAGAGTCAGGTAATGAAAATAATTCATTATGTCAAATGGGGAATACAATCTAATATCATCACGTTGAACATTGTGCCGTTGCGCCAGGCTGCACTGCACTAGCCCAAAAAGGTTTCGTACAAATTCAAAATATCACATTTTATGCATGTAATCCATATCAATTGATTATTCGAAATTTAGGCCTTTAATATTAATTATAATTTAATCTAGCTTCACGCCGTATCCCTAGCTGGGTAGTCAGAGAGAACGGAGCGCCAAACACTACGGTGCTCTGCCTCTTTTGCCTCGTCCACTGTCACTGTCAACCTCTTTATACATGCCCTCCTCTAGGGGAGTCCTCATGCTATTTACGTGATCATCACATAAAAAGCATAGGGACCCTTCAAAGTGCGGGAGCGACCGAAGCGTATAGGACTCTGTTTCCTCTAGCTATTATGCTAAGGATAAGTCGTGAAGCTAAAAAGAAACGAAATCATCATTTTAATACAATTATATTGTTGTTCACAATCCCCCGTGTCGTGGTAATTACACCGCCACTCGCACAGCGCCTGTCCGATTACACAGGGGAGAGTTAAAACTGCTTACACGTTTATTTTCTTTTGTTCCTAGACGAAATTTCTGAGAAGTTTCATCGTTTGATGATGATTTAAGAAACTAGTAAAGAGTCCCATCAGTATACACCTGTGTGACACACGAGGGGGATTGTAAACGTTAATTTATTAAAGAATGTAGGTATCTCTCTTCAGGTGGTTTTGTTTATAATATATTTTTAGAGCCTCGGAAGGCTGTACTGCTTAAAAGCCATTATGGAACTCAACAGTTTGCTGTTCTGGTAAAAAATCAAAACACGGCGTTAAAAGCTCCTAGCTCCTCCTCGTCTCGAAAATTGGAAGTGCGGGTAGCGAAGTGTAAGGTAAGATATGCAAAAAAATATATTATATATTTAATAATATATATATTATATATTTAATAATAATAATAAATATAAATATATTATTTTTCCTTGTAATTCCAGAAGACAATTCAAATATTGTAAAACATAATAATATTGTTACCGAGCCTTCTGTTAAGTGGACAAATAAAACAGCATTAGGAGCTTTCACATTTATCATAACAAAGTTGCATAAAAGTCGTAAATATAAACTTTTTTAAACACCTGTCGGACATCAGGTGAACTTTGTTGCGGGCACCTAACTCTGTTCTTATAATTAATTTATATCCATGGCGAAGCCGTTTCTTAGATTTATAAGCGAAAATTAAGGGGATAATAAAGAAAAATGTTTTAGAAAACGTATAACAAATTTTAACGTAGCTGGATTAAAATCCTCGGAATTTAGACACCAAGTCTATGCTTTCTGACTATTAAGCCATATGTATTTATCGAATTACCTGCAAAATTTTTAAAGGAGCGCTTACAAATTATTTATATTGTCAGTTTTGTTTCTTTAGTGTGGTTTACACTTGCAAAATATCCCAAACACCCCCAACACGCAATACTTAGCAATATCCGGCCTACCAATAGTTGAGGATGGAATATTTAAAAAATCTATTCTGCTTTCTCCTTCTCCAATAAATATGTAAAGTTAAAATAAAAGTAAGGCTTTTGTTGCATAGGCGCACTGTATCTGACTGTAATCACGATGGTTGTGAATTCGATGCCTATGTGCGGAAATGAATTATTTTCAATTCTTGTCTCTGGTAACGAGACAAAGTAAGGCGTTGAGTTCTGCCACTCAACATCCATTGTTTGGAAAATTGGCACGGAAGTGGAAAACTAGATTAACCTCTGTCTATTCTGTTATAAGCGTGAAACTAATAAATAAAAATAAACAAAACTTTTTCATTGGAGCTAAACGCAATTTCCTGCAATTCCGTTTCTAATTTAGTTGCTCTTTTTTCGTTTGTTTTAAGTTTGAATACGTTTAGTTTGATGCTGGAGTCGTAGTATGGGGAATCGAGTGGCTCTACTTTAGTTTAACGTAGTTCTAGTTCGTAATGTTAGTTGCATGTCGCTAAACATTATTTATCACAATCTGTGATTGGTTCTATAAATATTACTGTTGTTGCGAGTTCGAAAAGGATATATTGTAGACGATCATGTGCTTAAGGAGCTTCATGAGTTCTAAACTCAAAAGCCTAATGACTTTATAATTTGTAAAAATAACTTGCCCCTTTTCTTGGTATAATTACACAATGAACTTGTATTTAATTTGTAATTAATGACAAATTAGATTTGTGACTTTGTCCTATTCGACGACAACACATTCGACGATTTTCAAATTTTGAGCGGAATATCGACAGGACCCAACGTTTTCCTGGTCTGCATGCGTCGCAGCCAATTTTGAGTTTCGTCAAGGGTTATTTTAGCATGAATCGGAGGTTAGGTAGTGGTTTGAATGGAAAACTGCAAAAATGCTGAGTATGAATATACTAGATACAAAAAATATTAGTTCAAAATTCCTTCAAATGGGAATTAGCTCCACTACTGTCGCATATACTTGTAAACCCGGATAATTTTAATTCCACGAGAGCGTCTGAAATTTAAAATTCAGCGCCCACGAAATAAACAACTAAGGACATCACTTTTTTCCTGCTGTAATCAGACAAGCGCTGTAATTACCGCGACGAATAATTGTGAGAGACGATATAATTACGTTAAAGCGATGATTTAGCTCCAGCCTCCGTCAGGGTCTTAGTCAGGACGTAAAGGAAACTTCTGCCCTAATAAACCAAAACATTTGTTATTAAATAGACCACTCTTGGCACAATTGCGACAGGTTGTGGATTCGATTCCCACTCGTGGAAATTAAATATTTAATATACCCTGTAGATGCCATATTTGCCAAATGTCGTAATTCTAGGTCAACCGGAAGTACCATATTAATTTTGATTCCATTTATAGTGTCGAAATACACGGTTTTAGCGATACAGACGGCCATATCTTTTTTTTTAAATAAATGTAGAAATACGTTTTTTTTAGGAAATTAAGGGACCGTAGGTCTGAGTACATGTCTAAATTTCAATTCGATATCTCCAAGCGTACCTGAGATAAAGGCTCTTGACATACAAACAGACAGATGGACAGACGGATAAAAAAGTGATCTTATAAAATGGATGAGTGTATAAACACCTAAATATTTCCTAAAAGAGGAGATGAATCTATTACTGTATCAGGATAATATTAAACTTGTCTACTTCCGAATACTTCGTCAAACAGCAGAACCAATAAATCGTACCGACATAACGCAGAGTTCACTGAAGAAATCCAATACTTGATTAAATTATTGTCCTCGCGACAGCCGGCGGTGGAATGAGGAATCATTTATCTAATTTACGCAGTGGAAATGGTTCCAATAGAACATTCAGAGATGAATTTGAAATAAAGTAATAAAAACTACAATAATTTTAAGGCTTCACGTTGTTTTCCGCATATATCAGGTTCGGCAGATGGACCTAAGGACAAGATACTAATTTTCTTTCCGCCCAATTTTCAAGAAATTCCGTGTTTATTGGCGGAACTCAACGAGGCGCTAATATTTTTAAACACATATAAAATTTTATAAATTATATTTTACAAATTACATTTTGTATATACACTTTTTGTTTACCAGAGCGGGGAAGGCGAAAGGATTTAAATATATAATTTAACTCGGAGCATTGACTATTCCTCTGAGTGGGAATCGTACCCACAACTGTTACGCTTAAAATCAGATAAAAATATTTCATTAAACACATGTTTAATAGTTTTTAAGAATTCACCCCCTAAGGGTTTAAATAAGGGGTTGAAAGTTTATATGGAAAAATCTTTAAATTGCCACCGATTTTTATAAAAAATTAAATTCAGACTGTTAAAAATATTTTATTGAACACGTGTTTCGTTGTTTTTTTTAGAATTCACTCCTAAAAAGCGGGCGAAGTCGCGCGCGCCCTCTAGTCTCATTATATAGCGTAAATTTTTTCTGAGGTTAAAAACCATAAATTGAATATATTTTTTCAATAAAATGTATCTTGAAATATAGCCGTTAAATTTTTTTGGCAGTTGCAGACATGATTGCGGAATAACGAGAATGTGGTGGAAAATCGAAATAATATATATATACAGTTGTGTGTTCGTTTGCAAATTTAATTATTTTTCATTTCTATAACAACAAAATAATATAAAAAAAATAATAAGTGAATAAACTTGCCAAATTTTCTTGACTTTGGCTTTAAGCTGATCTTTTTGTTTAAAGGATTGACAGAATTTTTAGTCTTAATATTTTTATTAAATATCCTACGGTTAGGTAGGCACCAGACAATTCAATGGAGGGGAGAATGGATCGCCCGCCCCCTCGCTCTTACGCTTATTTCTTGAAATTATATTTGTTGTGACGGTTGCAGATTCAATACCCATCCGAGGACACAAACACTTCCATTCCACACAGATAAGCTGTTGGACTTAGGAAGCAGAAATTTGGCATGTAGTTAGGTTAGGGAATATAGGGGAGCATTAAGTGAACATTTCTCGATTTTTTTTACAGAATCGGAAAACAAGATTAACCGTATTTCGTTTTAAGTCCTCGCATACAGAATTTCAGTCGACGACTAGTTTGATATAAAATATTCACGTAAGAAAAATGAGAAACATTTAAAGAGCAGTCTCTAAACAATAGCATTTTACATTATAAATTCGTACAGTAGCACTTCTATTGGGCTAGTGCTGAAACATAAATTTCTACTTTCGCAGTTAAATTTTTTATCAACACGTTTATGTCTGATATAATTATTTAAAAATGTAGACTTCTATCTGATAGAATTATATTAAATTTAGATTTTAAAGCTCTGTTGTAAATAAGATTAAAACTGTTATACTGAATTACTACTTACTTACATGCTACATAGTTTCAGGTTATATACCGCACATAACAGACAGAGGGTAGGTAGACAGAGGGAACCTGGGAACCCCAGTAGTAGTAGTAGCAGTATCAATCCATTTCCATTAAGTCACTTTCGTTCTCCATTTTCCGCCGAATTCTTTAGGCATTGTGTGTTGAGTGGTGGAAGTCAGAACTCAACGCCGCGTTTTGCCTCGCTACCAGAGCAAGGAAATAAAAATATCAATACACCTATAACCTGTACAGCTTATAGTCGCACGCTTGTACCCTTGCACATATGTATAAATACTGGTACATATTCAAGTGTCTTACATTTTTCAAAATACGGACTTCTCAAGAGAGCAAGATAATTTAATAAAATATTGAGTTACTTTTTATTTAGGTTAGAACTGATACCTTAAGAGGTCCTGAGGGTAAGTACTCTGATCTAGGGTAATTTAGTGTCTTTACTTTAAGCCTTATAATTGCCCTCTTGAGCGCCATTCACGTAAATATTCTGAGCATTATAAATTTCATTACGAAAATTATTTATTGCAGGTGTTGTGTAGTTTAGTTGAATGTTATCCGCTGCTTGTGTTGATTATTCCTTGCATTATGTGCTTTGCGAGGTGGATAAAGTTACAGTGTTATCTATATATATTAATATAAAACATATACCTAAACGTAAAAACTATAATATTAATATAAAAACTGAGTTACTGACTGAGAAAGTACAGACAAAACTCCTAATCTTGCAAAGTTGACATTTGGCATGTAGAGACGTCAGGGAGTGTAGAGGAGGGCTAAGGGGAGGATTATGATACGAAAAAACGGGACTTGCATTTAAGTCTTTAAATTCATGCAAGCAAAGAGTGGACGACGACTAGTATATTATAAATATACTGCTGAGTGGTGTTTGAGCTTATTGTAGAAGTGTATCGTAACCACGCCACGACCTCCAAAAAATATTAAAACACAATGAAGCCAGTCGTGGCGCAGGGGCACAAGCATGCGATTGTGAGTTCGATGCCCACTTGAGGAAATGAAATATTTAATATTTTTATTTCCTCGCTCCGAATTTTTCCTCAAAGTAGAGAACAGAAGTTTCTTAAGCCTAGGTTCTCAGATTCCCTCTACCTATCCTGCAAATACAGCGTAAACGTAAAATCATACAAAAAAGTCGCAGCCAAATCTAATGGTATCCCTCAAAAATCTACTATTGAATCTACATATATTAGTGTCGGCAACCACCAAACACCCCTCTGTCACAAACCACCGACTGAAAGCATTCCTCGCGTCTGTCACAAATATTTGTAGTGAAGCTCTAACCAAATACAATTCGAAGGAAAGATTAGATGGGATGAACGAGGAAATTTTCTATTTTATTCGGTTAATAAAAAAGTTTATGCAAATGTTATTGAAAAAAAAAGCAGCTTCATATTTTTTTGCATAACAGGGTAGGCAGAGGGAACCAAGTGTTAAAACTTTTTAAGACATTGGGCGTTGAGTGACGGAACTCAATGCCGCGCTTTGTCTTGCCAGAGTGAAGAAATGAAAATATAAAAAACTTATATGGCCAAATTTATATCTTTCATTACAGCTTGACTGATCTGGTAAGCTAAGAGAAAGAGTACCGACCACGAATCGCGATAGCAAATATATCCAGTGAAAACGGCAAACATAAATCAACCCGCTCGAAAGGGTCCAGATAAAGGGAAACAACTCTTCGACGAGATTTATCTCGCTCTAATTACATTAAACGTTGTCCTGTTAGCACTTCCGGTATATATAAATATTATAGGTAGCTTTGTAGATGGCTTCGCTGACTAATGAGTTTTTTTTTTGGTAAATTTGGTAACTTTTAATGAAAAATTTAGGTAAAAAATGTCCATCCCACCGCAAAAAAAAGGGTAATCGTTTTCCAAAATTAATTGTGTTAATAGAAAAACTTTTCTAAAACCAAAAACTAAAGTTATTACCTATAGGTATATATACGTTAGGTTGTATGCAATTTTTAAATTCGAAAATGTTTACATGTATCTGCATTAATATTATAAACTTAAAGAATTTATTTAATTGAACACGCTAATCTTAGAAGCTACTGGTTTAAAATGGAAAGTATTTTGTGTGTTGGATCCTCTTTTTATGGAGGCAGGTTGTAGGCTGTATAGTCACGTCACGTCAATTGCTTCTACGGAACTGACTGTACCTGCGTGTCGATTCGCGCACTTTGAATGTGTCATGTATTATAATAAAGTACTATATCTCTTAAGCCCATATTTATAAAATGCTCTCAATTCTGAGATCGATCTTGATTCATAGATTTTATTGTATAAATTGAAACGCTATCTTAATATCGCTCTCAAGAGCGATTTCAGAGTTAAGAGTGGTTTATAAATACGAGCCTACATAATTTCCTTTAATCCACGGGGAAGAAGCCATAGGTAGAAGTTAGTAGTAGTGCAAATAATGTATGTACTCGTATATTTATGGTCGTCGGCGTTATTCATTATTATATTTCGTTTTTTGAATGTTTACACAATACATGTTTAAATAACATGTGTTTTTTACACTTTTGATATGTTCTAAACTTGTGTGCCAAAATTTTTAATGATATTGTACCCAAAGGGTAAAACGGGACCCTCTTTCAAACACTTCGCTGTCTGTCTGTCCGTCTGTCACCAGGATATATTTTATTAACCGTAATAGTGAGACAGCAAATTTTCACTCATGATATATTTTTGTGTTGCCGCTATAACAACAAATACCTTTTAACAAAATAAAATAGATATTTAATTGTCATTATTTGTCATTTTTATAAATAATAGTACGGAATCATGACGAAAGCCCGACTTACACTTGGCCGGTTTCATTTATAATAAATTTATATGAATGTAAAACTTTATAATATTATAAAATATAGTGTAATATACAAATGGCCGTATATTTTTAATGTCAGAGTAGTTTCAGTTCAACAGGCGCGATGATCTCATCAATAAAATATATAATTTTATCTTATTTTATTTCTTATTTGCATGCATGAAGCAACTCTCGAAGGCTTTAACGTAAAGTATCAATAAAAAAGTTAATAGGTTTTGAGACGATCCCATATTAATAGCTAATGTGATATGACTTTATATATATATATAGGCAAAACGGCAAAAGGCGGCTTAAAGTGATATCACCATATTTTTAATTTTTTGAGTTGTTTTTGAGATTGTGTGGGTTAGGTGATGAGTACATCAAAAAAAAAAAATTATATTTAAAACGACTTGCCGGCGAAAAATACTTACCCAACTGCGCGTACGAAGGTAATATTTCTCAGTCTATTTATGTATATACGAGTAAATTTGTTTGTTCGCATGTGGTGTTATTGACACCAAACGGGTTGACCAATTTTGATTCTTACGTCAAGGGATACTCTTACGAGTGTCTGTTATGTTCTGTTCTTAGTTTATAGCCATGTGCTTGTTCAGCAGTAATCAGTTTACCAATGTATATGTATGGCGAACGCACGAATGTGATATCCTCATATTTTGTTGTTCGATGTTGTTTGTAAATTATAATTTGTATAAAAAACCCGAGATGATATGATTATAAAATAGACCGAGATTTCAAGATTTGTGAAGCAGTATATAATCTATGTTTTAACCCGGAATTTTTGCGGAATCGGAATTTATGTGGGAAAAACTACGTTTGTAGTGCGCGCGTAGTTACAGTTTACCTAGACCAGTGGTTCCCAACCAGTGGTCCGCGGACCACCAGTGGTCCGCAGAGGCCTAAATATGGTCCGCGAACGATATATTGCGAATCGAACCCACAACCGTCGCGTATACAGTCACACGATTGTGACACTGACTGACTGACTTGTACCTACATAGTGGTCCCTGCTACCAAGAAAGATAAAAAAGTGGTCCTTGATCAAGAAAAGGTTGGGAACCCCTGACCTAGACAAATGTGAAATAACTAAACATTTTTCTATAAAATACAAAAATCAAATCAATTTAACACTTAAATGACGATTTATTTAATGCTACTAAAATATATATACATTTTATAACCTACAACCAAACTAAAATATATATACATTTTTAGGGTTTTGTACCCCAAAAGAAAAAAAACGGAACTCTTATAGGATCACTTTATTGTCCGTCTGTCCTTGTGTCAAAATCATTTTACTTGAGATTGCGTTGAGGCATCAATCAGAAATTAATATAATATGTTCAGGTTTTCAGTTCCTTGGAGCAAAGAAATTAAGCTTCTAATACAACGCATTTTGTATGAAATTCACGGCGTAATCAAAACCCATAGTATACTTCCTGTAGACCTACAGTTATGAAATTTAGGACGAAGTAAGCTCTAACAATACAAATAAAGGAAAAAATAGAAAAGTAAAAATTTATTAGTATTTCATGGAAAAACATCATTCCAAACTTATATTTGTAGTTCATTTATATGAAATGATAAGTCCGCATGTATATGTCCGCAAACTTAAGTTTCTTAACTTTATTAGCCTTTATAATGTGTAAAATTGTTAAATATTCACATATAAACACTCGCTTAACACCTTAGATCTAAGTAAAATTTTGTAAAATAATGTAAAGTTAAAAATAACATTTTCTTATTATAGGTATTAATTGTATGTAAACAATAATGTAATTAATATATATGATAATCAGCTTCACGCTGTATCCCGCACACAGCAGGGTAGGCAGAGGAAACCTAGTGTTAAGACACTCTGTTCCCCACTTTCTGCCGTATTCTGGAGGCATTGCGATATATGATAAGGAAACTAGATATAAAAATAAATTAAAAAAGGATACGGACCAAATGTCTGTAGTGTTAAATAATATTAATAATAATAAAAAAAAAACTTTATTCGCCGCATTATCAAAACCTATGGTATTTCCCAACCACAATCCTGAAATTTTTAAAGAACCCTCTGTGGGCGAATCCGGTTTGCGCTTGGCCTTGGTTTTTTCATAAATAAACTTAATTTAAATATTCGTATATATCAAGCGGGCGTAGCTGCACGGGGACAGCTAATATAATAATATAGTTGAAATATTATCCTGTCACAAAATAATTAAAGATCATAAACATGAAACAGGAAAGACTGGTAAACGAGTCGGTCGGCAGTCCCATTACTAAAAAAAATGAATATGTATAAGATTAATCATAATGCACGGAGTCTGACTATAAGCACGACAATAGTAGGTTTGATTCTCATTTGGGAGAATGAAATATTTCCATTTCCTTGCTTTGAAATGGAAAGAAATGAAAATATAGATAAATAATAATTCATAACCAGTCGTGGCACAGCGGCACGAAGTGTGACTGTACAACCGACTGGTTGTGAGTTCGATCCCCACTCGAGGATGAAATATTTACTTAAATTTATATTTCCATTTCTTCGCTCTGGTGTCAAGGACAAGCCACTCAACACGCATTGCCTCCAGAATCCGCCAGAAAGTGGGGAACGAAATGTCTTAACACTAGGTTCCCTCTGCCTTCCCTGCTGTGTGCGGGATACAGCATGAAGCTGATTTAATTTAATTATTTTTTTTAATAATTCATTTTTTCGAGTGGGGATCGAACTTCAACCGTTGCGTTACAGTCACCTACCCTTACCCGCGGTACCCTTGTACCGCTGCGCCTCGAGGGTCTCTATCTGCAGTTATAAATAATTAGCAAAATATATTATTTTCGTAACTTTTAGAGCTTTTGTACAATTAATCTTTTTAGTTTTTGTTTCAACCTACGAGTACTTGCGACAAAATTGAACACGTTTATTTTGATCACGTAAGTTGCTGATTTCTCACGAGAGTTAGCTCATTAAATAGACTATATTTCGTGTTATAATATAGTTTAAATATAAACATAATCATTTTTTACACGACTTATTTGGAATACAGCAGGGTAGGCAGAAGAAATATAGTGTTAAGACACTTCGTTTACCAATTTTTGAAACATTGCGTGTTTAGTGGTGAAAGTTTACACCTAAAGGAACAACCCACAATTGTTCTACTTACAGTCATACACGCTGTTTCGCTGGGTCACTACTGACATATTAATTGTTGCTATATTATTAAAGACAAAAATTGTTATTTAGATTTAAATTTAATGTCAGTTTTAATAAATCAAAAACATGAAAAAACAAAATGAATGAACATTAGGTGACCTAATGTTGGCAAAAGTTTTTTATTTGATGAGCAAGTCAAGGTCGATCCCAAACACAAACGAAAACGACCAAATTTAATAAAAATCTCCTAAGCTTTTTATTTTTGTTTTAAAATTAGATTCGACCGAAGATTACGTTGATATAGCACGTGACGAGACGATGTTCAAACTATGAAGATTTTTATGTACTTATCACTGGATTTTTTGGGTTCCGTACCTTTTAAGGAGAAAAGGAACCCTAATAAGATCACTTTGTTTTCTGTCTGTCTGTCTGTGTGAAGAGCCTTCATCTCAGGAATGCTTGGAGATATCTACTTGAAATTCAAACCATATACTTAGATCTACATGATTTCCTAATTAAAAACATATTTCCATATTTACTTAGAAAAAATATATGGCCGCTTATATCGCAAAATTTTGCCGTGTGATCCCGGTCTAGAATAGGATCATCCTGGTACTGGTGGTGTCGTAATAGGCGACTAAAGTACATATGGTAGAGTTACGTCGCCAGCAATGGCAATACGCATCGCAACTCGTTCGCTTTGCCTTGTCCTTTTTCATAAAAAAACGCGTATTTCGACATATAAGTGGAATCAAAATTGATAGGGTACTTCCAGTTAAAATAGACTAATGAAATATGGCAACTAGCATCTACAGGTAGTAAAAAACTATAAATTTAATTTTAAAAAGCCGCCAGTTCAAGTGAAGTATCAAATGAAAGGGCTATGCTAAGCCTGAATTTCCGAGAAAGCACCAATTTTTCACGGAACCCTCAGTGTCGCGTCGCGTCCGACTCGCCCTTGTGTGGTTTTTCAGTATCATTTTTAGTCGTAATTGGATATGAAATAAATATCTAAAAATCCCAAAGATATTATTATATTTAAATAAAAATGAATCAGCCAGAGGAACCTAGTGTTAAGACACTCCATTCCCCATTTTCAGCCTAGATCTGGAGGCATTGCGTGTTAGAGAGATACATATGGATTAATAATTTATTTATTTTGTTAAGACGAAAAGCAGGGAACGGAATACCGTTTCCTACTTTTCGTTTAATTTTCGAGAAGTTGCGTATTGTGTAGTAAAACTGAATGCCGCTCTTTGTCTTATTATCAGAGCGAGAAAATGAAAATAATACATACCCGCGATTGAAAATCGAACCCTCAACTTTTACAATTACAGTTATCTGTGACTACACGCAGAAAACACAGAAAAAGATCACTCTCAGGAGGTTATGTAAAGATGAAACAAAATCAAGGCTGAAAACCATAAACAAATCAACGCACCGCTCCAATTGCGTTTGCCAACTATTTTTGTATGTATGTCGGTCGGCAAACGCGTGCTACAGTGCGGCGTTACGGCGTACGTATCTGATACGCGGTGCTGACTGTGAATGCGCAACCAGCGTGATCATTAACGGGGTTTGTATAGTGGGACACGTGTTATTTGTATTTATGTAGCTGGATAGACAGAGGAAATCTGGGAACCTAGTGTTAAGACACTCTGTTGCCGTTAAGACATTTCCGTTCTCCATTTATCACAGAATTCTGGAGGCATAGCTTGTTGAATGGAGGAACTCAACACCGCGTTTTGCCTCATTACCAGAGGAAATGAAAATATTACATATTTCATTTACTCAAGTGGGAATCGATTGGTATTTAAGATTGCTTTAAAACCTTTTAAACATCTTTATATTAGTAAATATATAGATAGGGAAAAGCAAAAAGCAGATATGATTTTCTTGAGAGATTTAGAGAGATTTTACTATTTTTTGTATTTTTTTTATATATAGATAGATATTAGTAACTAGTGCAATGTAATACATCTACTATCTACACATTTTAAGGTAGTGCATGCCGGTTACTAGGACTAGTAACGGTAGACGCAATGGTTCGGTTCGGTCCGATTTCCACTCGGAAGAATTTATTGTTTTTTTTTATTCACTCTGGTAACAAAACAAAGCACGGAATTGAGTTCTGCAACTCAACATGCAATGTCTCGAAAATTAGATGTAAAGTTAGGAACGAAGTACGGGATATAGCGTGAAGCTAAAAATATCGGTATATTTAAAAAAGGTGCGCGTCTTATTACTCTTAAGAAACGTTATGTGTTTCCGAATGGTCGATGAAAAAGCGCTGTGTATCAACCTTGAGTTAGAGATTGAAGGACTAATTTTTATTAGGTTGAGTTCCTAAAAAATATATTTTTTAAAAATAAATGTAAAAATGAAAGATAGAATAGAATGGAGCTGACTGTACGTATGGAAGATCAAAGTATTTTCCGTTTACAAAACCAACGACTACGCTGTCTAATTAGATTCGTTTCATATAATGACGAACTTTGCGTTTTATTTGTACTTAGAAGTTGAGAAAAGATAATTAAACACTAGTATACGTTATAATACCTTTATAATAGTATTCCTAAGGGAATATTTTATTTATGTTAAGTTTTAAAATAAAATAATTTGATTCCTCCTCAGAAACTGTGATACTGCGTCACATAATTTTGTATTTTTTCAGAGTCACATTTCATCGAATTTCATAAAAATCAGACAATTCCATATCACAGAGCTAGTCATAGTCAGTCAGATAATTGGTGATAACTCCAGTCCCAAGCTTTCATTGCTCTGTAATCAATCATAGGAAATTGAAAAGTAATTATACAAGTTTGAATAGCGTCGCGTAGCGTCGCGTCGCGCCGGCACGGCACGCCAGCACCGCCGCCGTCCCGCAGATTACCGGCCGTGGCTTGATTTAAACAAACCTTGTTTTACTTGCGAAATTAACGTTTAATTATTAACTTTAGTTACTTTGGAATAATTGATTGTAAAAAACATATATCTAACTATTAGAGAGGCCAGTCGTGGCGCAAGGGCACAAAGTGTGACTGTAAACGCGACTGGTTGTGGGTCCGATCCCCATTCGAGGAAATGAAATATTTATTTTTATTTCTATTTCTTCGCTCTGGTGTCGAGGCAAAGTGCGGCGTTCAGTTCCTCCACTCAACACGCAAAGCCTCCAGATTCGGCGGAAAGTGGAAAAAGGAGTGTCTTAACACTAGAGTTCCCTCTGTCTACTCTGTTGTGTGCGGGATACAGCGTGAAGCTGATTTTGGATTTTTGAGGAGCACAAGCGAGCGACTGTAAGCGTGACAGGTTGTGGGTTCGATTTCTACTTGAGGAATGGAAATATTTAATATTTTCATTTCCTCGCTCTGGTAACGATTTGAGTTCAACCACTCAATACACAAAGCCTTTGATTTCGGCGGAAAGTGGGGCACGGAATTGTCTTAATGGGAGTATCTTAACACTAGGTTCCCAAGTTCCCTCTACCTACCATGCTATGTGCGGGTTGAATCTAAAAATAAACAAAATAAATATTTGTTTAGTTTGGACACGTCGCAAGAATGAGTGCAAGAATGGAGAAAAGATTTTTAAAGCAAAAGTGAGTGGTAAAAGAGGCAGGGGCAGACCTTGGTTGGTCTTCGAAAACGCTATGTTGATGATGTTATATCTTTATTTTCTTACCAGAGCGAGAAAATAAACAAAAGATATTCCCCCGTTTACAGTGAGACCGCTATCGCTATCTTATTCATAAAAAAATAATAAACTAGAAAAAATATTAATCTCCATTTCCACCTTGTACAAGTGTTCACAAAGGGATAGAAAATAATGCTACATACGTTTCCACAAGCGGCCGATAAAACATAGTTGTAGTATATTTAACATTCGTTTAACATTCCATTTGATAGTTTGTGCAAACAAAGCGACTTGCTCGGCGATATCAACTACGGGACGTACTCGTATGTGGAATTAGATGCATTATGTATTTTAATAAATATAATAGATAAGTGATAAATCGACAGTGTTCGATTCAGTCAATTATTTTCACTTCGTTCTACTACTTTCCACCAGAATTTTATAAATTGCATGTTGACACGGAGCTCAACGCCGTGTTTGATCTAGTCAAAATGGAGAAATTAAAATAATTTATATATACATATAAATATTATATTTAGTGATAGCCGGTACTTCTCACATATGCCCCGACTTAATTAATAAATTAAATATTTTCATTTATATATTGTGTTAGTACATATTTATACAAATTTGCGTGTAAACGTCCACGTTTTAAACTAATTAAATATTAATTATTCGACGCTGATTACGATTATTATGCATTGTGTAAATTGAAATATTTTACAAATTAGGTTTTTGTTCCACCGTCGTTTGTCACCTGTCTGTCACATTCATATAATTTTATATTATTTTGATTCAAATACAAAGTGAAATGTATATATAGCTATGGTGTACAAATACACACAGAATACAAACTAAGTGATAGCCTCATCATGCCTTTGCTCGCATAGCAGCCGGAGAGAAATAGAGCGAAGACACTATGTTATCCGTTTTCTAATCCGACTTAAATACAGGCAGTCTCCGGAACTAGGACTGGAAATAAAAATAGGAATGTCTTAATACAAAGTTCTCTTGCGTGACGATAATATTTCAAGTACTTATTTAGATTTTATTGTTTTTCAAGGTTCTGTTTGTAGCAGCGTGGAGGTATTCAATTAATATTAAATATTTAGATCTGCAATCCCTTGGAGAAAATACTTTTAAGTTGATGTTATCTACGTAAAGCTACTCTCTGCTCTTCTCTACTCTGTAAAATATACGGGCGTTTATAATTCTATTTTGCTACATTTTCTATGGCATTAACTTGGTTGTCAAAATATATAAGTTATAACTTATATACCAAGGGTATAGAACCTCGGTCAGCGAGTTTGACTGGCCCTTCACCGGTTTTTATTATATTAAATATCTTTAAACAATGACAAAGACCTAACAGCTATCTATTTTTGTAGAAAATAGGAATAGACTTATTGTCAATCGCATTATACTGATATTCTTGTTCGTCATATAAAAATATAAAACGTGGGTAGTTTCTGACTTCGTAGCTGTTTCCTAGAATGTAGAATACAGCGTATTTTTGAAAGAAATAAATTGAAACATTTTTCTATGTTAAATATATAATGAGGAGATTACAATAAAGAAAAGAGAGCATGAGAGACTCTACAATTGAAAATAATCAATTGATGCCAACGTGGCGCAGTGAAATAATATTGGTAACGCGATGGTTGTCGGTTTGACAAGATTTGCCATTAATCGCTCATTACTTCGAAAACTGTGCGGATGCTGAGGATTTGTGAGTGCAAAAAAGAAAAAGTTGAAAAAGCGTTATTTATTTGTTGTTATTATTTTCTCAAGTGTAATAAATTACTTAGTTCTCTATTTCTCCTTTGGAAGCTTAGCTGATGGAATCCGCTACGAAGAGGATACGATAGAGACGAGATACACATAATGAGGTACTAGCGAGGATGTCACAGTGAGAATGAACAAGAACGTGCTCAGCTGGTTTGGGCACGTCGAACGAATGAGCGATGAAAGAATGGCAAAAAAGATTTATGACAGAAAAGAGAGTGGTAAGATAGGTAGATAGGAGACCTCGGTTGACCTTCACAAAACACAGTATCAAAGATACTGGAGGAAGGTTACGTAAAAAACATGACAGGATCCCCCGGAGGGCATAAGGAGTTTGGCGTTCTCTCTGCTACCCCGCTAGGCGTAATAAAGCGTAAAGCTAAGTAAGTAAGTAGATTGGAATGATGATCAGATGTTTCATGTACCTTATGAATTTTTTCTATATTTCTTTCAATTTTATAGTAATTGGACATCGTATGGCGAGCTTTTGGGGAGTGGCAACCCCACGGACCTAAGACATCCAGAGGGGAATTGCAAGCCATTCTATGCCTCAGGCTTGTCTTGATTGGCCGGCAGAGTAAAGCACAAGAGTTACATATATGCTCGAAAAGAAGGAAGTGCTCAATCTGCGTAATAACGGGAAACCCCCGAACTGCTGGAAATTCTTTATTTTAGTATAATAACTAAATTTACAATATTGAAAGCTTTCGAATAATACTGCAAGATAAGTAGAGTGACTCGCTGGCTGCCATCATCACAGATGTAAATAACATATACAAGATATGAAAATAAAATAAAATAATATTTAGGAGGCACTCCAAAAGAACCTAATCTTAATACAAATTGTAGTATTATTATTGTAATATTATTTTAGACAATGTAATAATTTGTTAATAAATAATATAAAATAATATGGTCTAATACGCGAGTAATACATCGCGATGTAGATTGTATTATAAGAGTATTTTTACTGGTTTGTCTTAATATTACAAATCATATTTATTTACGTAAAGATAATAATCATTTTAATCTAGAATCAATAATTAAATTACAAGAAATATAAAATTTGATGCATGATTCGAATATGTAATTTTAGTATATAAATAAATTGTATGTACTTCAAAACAAGTGAGGCCAGTCATGGTGACAATAAGGTGCACAAGTGTGTGACACGTGGTTGTGGGTTCGATCCCCCCTCGAAGAAATGAAATATTTATTTAAATTTATATTTTCATTTGTTCGCTCTGACGTCGAAGCAAAGGCGAAAAGGCGTTGACTTCCGCTACCTCAATGCCTTCGAAATTTGACGAAAAATGGGGGAGTGTCAAAAATAGCGACATAAATATTTAGAGCGGTGGCTTGCGGCGTCGAGTTCTAAAAAATAAAAGTGGGGAACGGAAGTGATTTAATGGGAAAGGAGTGTTTTACCTACGCTGTTATGTGCAGGATACAGCGTGAAGTTAAAAAACATATTTAGACCGGCGGAACACACCCTTCCTGACAAGATTAAACAAAATTAACTTTAGGCTAAACCTTCCCAATGAAACTCAACCCATTACCAGAGCAATATCCACATATTAACTACGCCAAGACGGTATTTTGTTTTTAATTAATACAATTTTCATTATAGAAATTAATAAGTATAACTATTATATTTTATTATATACGAAGTTATAATGATATTAAAGTTATAACAAAATGTTTAAAGAGTTCAATGCTCGTGCGCGAACACGCGATATGCACATTTGGTAGCTTTATAGAGCTTAAAGGAGCTTTAATGAAATCAGACGAAGCTTATTTGGGTATTAATCATGACGTTAGTTAAATATTGATATCTTTGTGTTGTCAATCACGAGATGTGATAGGTGCTGTCATTAGAATAAAGATGGATTATGAAAGAAATGAAGCTACTCATAAAGTAGAAATGGCCTATTTTTTAGCTTCAGGCTGTGTAGAAGACAAACAGCGGGAACTTAGTGTTAAGACACTGTAGTGAAGAAATTTTTCATTTCTGCTCAATATTGAGTGGCGGGAACATAATTCATTTCCATGAGTGGAAATAGAATCCACAACAGTTGTGGCTCAGCGTCTGTACCGCCAGACTTTTGGAAAATTTAATTCTAGCGAATTTGTCTATTAATTATATTATATTTGCTATTTTTCTATATAATATATTAGAAAATGTTTACATTTTTACTTAAAGATAAATAGAGATTAGATTGTGTTTATATTATAGTATTAAATATAGATACTAGAGGCCAGTAGTGGCGCAGTGGCACAAAGTGTGACTGTAAAACCGACTGGTTGTGGGTTCGATCCCCACTCGAGGAGATGAAATATTTACTTAAATTTATATTTCCATTTCTTCGCTCTGGTGTCGAGGACAAGCGCGGCGTTGAGTTCTGCCACTCAACACGCAATGCCTCCAGAATTCGGCAGAAAGTGGGGAACGGAGTATTAACACTAGATTCCCTCTGCCTACCCTGCAGTGTGCGGGATACAGCGTGAAGCTGATTTATTTTATTTAAACTTTATTTATATATTCATTTATTCGCTCTGGTGTCGAGGTAAAGCGCGGTGTTGAATTCCGCCACACAACACGCAATACCTCCAGACCTCGGCCGAAAATGGGGAACTGAGTGTCTTCATTAGGTTTCCCTTGCTGTGTATCCTGTACAACGTGATGGTGATTTTGATTTTTTTTATCTTTATTTATTTTATGTGTCTTCCACAAAAGTCAAAGTGCACTACCAGTTTTGTAATATAAATAAATTTCAGGAATTGAACTTACAATCAACCTTTATACAAAATAAAGGACGATCTAAGTCACAACGGTATATAATTTAGAAAACAGATACTTAGCAAAAATTTCATGTAATGATGTATATTTTATAATAAAAATTTTAAAGTTTAGCAGACTTTCATGTTGCATTAAGCTTAAAAAGTGTACAAATTAAAAAAAAATGTTCACAAAATAACTGAGAAAAGCACGAAATTTTATAAAAAATAAACTAAAACTACGACTCTAATGAAAACCGCCCTTTAAAGGGTTCCAAACAGCATTTTTCTTTAGCTGGTCGTCATTTGTTACTTACTTTACTTTCATTTTGTAAAACAGTATTTTGTATTGTTCGAAATTTATTACTCGTATTTTAAGCTTTGCCTTTATTTTACAGTATACAAGGTTTCACAGTAAACGCCACGCTCTGTCTACCTGAGCGGCAATATAAATATAGTTAATTCCCCCGCGCAGAAATTGAACCCACAACTTTCGTGTGTACACGGTGTTTTTTTGCACTACGGTCGCTTTAAACTTAACAACATTAATTAAAAATATGTTTAAATAATTTCACGTTTTTTAAGGATAAGCTTAATGTTACACTCCGTCCCCCACGCTCCGCGAAGTTTTCGGAAATTTGAGTGTTTATTGGTGAAATTCAAAGCTGTTCAATTTGTACATCAGAGCGCGAATAAGTACCTACTTCCTCCAAGTGAGGTCGAACTCATAACCATCGTGTTAACAGTCAGACACTGGGCCACTGGGCCATGGCGCCTTAAAAAATATTTTTGAAACTAAATTTTTTTTCTTTACGCCATAAGATTATTAACGTTTGCATTCAGTAAGGAGTGTCGATAATTTCTTTGGCTTCGGTATTATTTTTAATTCCCAGGTCATGTCTGTATAATCCTTTCTATACTTAACCGTGAACGTTTCTAAAGTACCTACTCTGTATTAGTTGCAGCGGCTTCTTCTTTTTAAATTGTTTAGAAATTTATGAAAGAAAAAGGTCACAGCTCTCGTGGCGCAGTGTTGCGGGTTCAATTTCTACTCGGGATAATGAATTATTTTTTTCTCGCTCTGGTAACAAGACTGCGTGGCGTTGCGTTCTGCTACTTAACGCACAATATCTCATAAATTGAGTGATGCGCAGGGAGCGGAGTGTTTCAAGTTCCCGCTATATGCAGTATACAGAATAAAGCAAAAATAAATGCTGCTTTAAATTTCATTAAAAACTATACATCATAGGTAACTGCCATTTTGAACAATGGAAAATTAAAATACTTTATAATTACTAATACACGTTGCCATAGCAACGTGTATGTCACTTTACAAATACAAAATAGTAAGGTAGTGTGTGATATGTTGTATTTATTGCTTTAATGTACCTTATAAGCATTATTATTGAAAGATATTAGCGTTCTGCTCTTCTCCAAATTGGATACTCCTCCGTCCGCGCAATTTTCGTAAAAATGAGTTCACAGGTTTTCCTTTACGTATTAATAATATGATATTAAAAATATATTTATTGATATGGGAATTTTATATATCCTTATCTCAAATATAGAGATGAATTGCATCCACAACCATCGTACAGGCGTTATATATACCTCTACGACAATCTTGGTCTTATACAAAACATCTGTTTTATTTACCCAGCACTGCTTTTAAAGTAGGCGGAAAGGAACTGAATCAATATATTTCCAAGCTGACCTGCTTACTCTACAATAATGTAGGGTTTCGTTAAAAGATACAAAACACTATATATTGTAAAAATTATCTAAACAGAACTTTTATTCATTGTTCACACAAAGTTAGCGGGCGCGTTAATCACTTCGAACGTGTTATCATGTTAGTACTTACGAGCCCTGGATTAAATGACTTACATAAAAGTCTATATGTTTCGTATAATTAAAACTTTTTGGTGCCATTTTTTTTTTGCTTAAAATCTATTCTATGTTAGTTTTGAAAATGTTAATTTTAACTGCTAAGCCATTTCGTTCCGCCACCCAATACATAATGCTTTGTGCATTCGGAGAAAAGAAAGGAACGGAGGTCTTAGCACTTCCCTATAGCTGCTAGATAGGGGGAGATCCGTGTACCTTAGGACGCCTTGTACCTAGGGACAGTGATACATTTGTTTCGGCGCTATAAGTACCACATGTGAATCTCGCGGTTTTTTGTGTCCGACATCTCGATCGTACCCGAAAAGATCGGTGATTTTGAATACTGACGTTAGAAAGTTGCGCATTAGCAAAATTTTCCCGGTTTTTTTTCTTTATCTCTATTCATAAATTTTTAGAGTGGAGAATTTGAGGCAAGAGGACTTATATTACGCATACTTAGTTGTCAGCTTATGTGTATTTCCTTTTTTCTACTCTCTTAGTGTTCTTCTTAGTTTCAACTTTTTTAGTCCAGTAGTTTCGTCTGTTCGTTGTCTGTCAGTCACTTAGTAACTACAAAAACGTACGTACTTACGTACCTACGTTCCTTAAAAAGAAGAATTTCTTACATATAATTCGACTAAATAAAAAGCTTCATGAATTAGATCCTATTGTGAAAGTAAGTGAATCTACAAAAAATATACTCTTGTTTGGGTAAAATCGTAGTATTTAGTTAGGTACTACTCTTTTAGCACTGTGTAAATTTCTTAATCCGTACCGTGATTCCACAGTAACGCCCTCTCGCGATATACCGTGGAGGGCTATCAGATCTGTAGTGCGTTGATAACAGATAATATTTATAGTGAACACGCCCTCGGTAAAGTAAATCACTTATGGGGGAGGAGATAAGGCCGAAGGTAGAGAAATTAAATTAGAGTGTAGTTTTTAAACAAAGTAAATTGATTTAGATTTCTCGAAGCAAAAAAACAGCTTTTACTTTGCATGGCAGAGTTGATAGGGAGAAGCTAGTGTTGATTTTTAAAAAGTTGCGTATTAAGTGAAAATATTATTAATAATAGTAAGCATGTGAAAATATTATTAATAATAGTATGCACAGCGTGCGAATGTAAACGCGATTTTTGTGGATTCGATGCCCACTCAGGTGAAAAAAATATAGAATATTTACATTTCGTCACTCTGGTAACGAGGCAAAAGCGCGGCGTTCTCCTCTTTCCGCCGAATTCTAGACGCATTGCGAGTTGAATGGCGGAACGCAACGCCGTACTTTGCGTCGACACCAGAGCGAAGAAAGTAAATTATAAATTTAAATAAATATTTCATTTTTTCGTGCCCCAAACGACATAACCCACAACCAGTCGATTTAATAGTCACACTATGTTCCCCTGCGCCACTACTGGCCTCTACTACAAATGAAAATAAAAGAAAATCTTTACTCATGCATAAAAATATAACATTTTTATCATAACTAAGTCAAATACATTCTCCTCCGTTTTCAAAAAAATTAAAATAAAAAAATTAAATTAGCTTCACGCTGTATCCCGCACACAGCAGGGTAGGCAGAGGGAACCTAGTGTTAAGACACTCCGTTCCCCACTTTCTGCCAAATTCTGGAGGCATTGCGTGTTGAGTGGCAGAACTCAACGCCGCGCTTAACCTCGACACCAGAGCGAAGAAATGGAAATATAAATTTAAGTAAATATTTCATCTCCTCGAGTGGGAATCGAACCCACAACCAGTCGGTTTTGCAGTCACACCTCGTGCCGCTGCGCCACGACCGGCCTCAATTTTCTTTATATTTCATAGAAAATTGGTGTTCGTTTAAAGTTTTATTTTATTTGTTTCAGTTCCACGTTCCTGCTTCGTGCATATAGCAGGGTAGGACCCTAGTGTTAAAGCAATGCTTTTTCCAATTTCTGACAGTTTTTCGAGTGTGTGTAGTGTAGTGGAGTAGCGGAACTCAACGCCACTGTTTGTCTTACAGATGCGGGAAAATGAATATGGTTCATGTTGTAACCAATCGTCCGTGTCACAATATTTTTTATGGGAAAGAAAAGATAACCGAGCATACAGGTCTGATGGTAAGTGATCGCCGCCGCTCACGACCCCGTTAACACCTCATGTGATACAGGTACGTCCCGGCCTTTTGAGGTGGAGATAGACGCGCTTCTTGAAGATATCCATGTCGTAGCGACCTGGTTAGTTACAGTCACTGCGCCATTATGGACTGTAGTACTTTATGCTGTTCACACTCACAGCACTCGTTGGTTGTAGTGTCGAGTGTCTACATAGCTTGTAATTATTACAATTTACTTGTTTCTTAATAATCTATACATATAATAAAACTATGAGTGGCCGTAGCAGTGGCTTATGGAAGACATATGGAAAAATCTATTATTGTCGGCATTTACTATTGTAACAGAACCCAAAACAATGGTTTTTACTAGGATCAGCCACAACCTGTGCACGGCGGGTGGAAGTGAGCGAAGCTATGTTGAGTAAAATTTTGCGAAATTTTCTATTTTGTCCACAAGCGCTGGGTTACGTTAGTCAAAGTTAAATTTCTGCGCGTGAACTTGAAAACGTTCCACAGCTTAACTCTATGGGACACATTTTGACCATTTACTCAAAAACTATAATTACAATTATCACCAAACTACTTCTCTGGGATCACCGTGTCGATCAACGGTCTATCTAGGAGGAGTAGCGATTACAACGAAAGACATTTTTGATCAATAATTTTAGTATATTTGTTAGTCATTGTGTTTAATTACGTTAATCTCAGAAACGGCTTGATCGATTCTAATGTTTTTTTCATTAGAATCGATCAAGATTCTGTTGTGCTACAGCAAACCTCCCTTAACTAAATGTTAAGGTGTTTGTTTTATTTATTGATTCGTAAATAAAGAAGTTATGTCAATATAAATATTTTATTCAACAAAATTACTACAAACAAATTAATAAATATCCTGAAATTTTAGGCTTTAATGTAGAAAAAAGGAAAAAATAGATGATCTAGTGTAAAACTGAACTGAAAAAATCCTTTCAATATTAAGTATATAAAAAAAATTTTTGGAAAGAATTTTGCGTACATAATTCTTTCTTCATACAAGAGCTTAAGAGAAAATAGTTATATATCACTCAATTTCACTTTCTGTTCATAGAAAAAAATAGCTTCATGCTTCATCCGTCATGTAGAGTAGAAAGAGAGGCCGGTCCTAGTGTCAAGTTAGACTAAATAGCAAAAAATATTAGTGTCAAGTGTCTCCGTTCTCCATGAATGTTTGTAGCGTCACTCTACACTACTACTCAACCCCGCAACTCGTACGAGTATATACATAGGTACTTATTGTGAAGTCGTTAATGGCTCCATTTTTTCCAACCAGACCTCGTTTCTGATAATAAAGTTATAAAGATGTATAAAAAGTTGGCAGTTAGTTAATACGATTTCGTGTCTAGACCACTTTTCCACCTTCCTTCCTTGGTTCGCTTATTTTAATTCTTCAAATGTAATGGAAATTATTTAGTTTTCGCAACTGTGATTTATAACTTAAGGTAGTGTTTTATACCGCATCGTAGTTTGCGGAGAGACAGAGAAAATTTAGATCTGATCATGAATTTTCACCATTTCATTCATATAGATGCATTTTTAACTGAACAGCGGAACTTAATGCTGCGCTTTGTTCTGCAAGACCGGTGTCACATTTTTTTTTTCAAAAAGAAGATTGCGGAGAGACAGAGAAAATTTAGATCTGACTATCAATTTTCACCCTTTCATTCATATAGATGCATTTCTTACTGAACAGCGGAACTTAGTGCTGCAATTTGTTCTGCAAGACCGGTGTCACATATTGTCTTAAAATGGATTCGTATACTGTATAATAATAGTTTTTTTAGATCTACGCTATATCCCGCATAGGGTAGGGTAGGGTAGGCAGAGCGTACCCAGTGTTAAGACACTCCACGTTTCACTTTCCTTCCGATTTCTGAGACATGCGGCACAATGGCCTTCTTAAAAAAATTAGTTATATTAAAAAAAGGTATATTAAATAAAAGATACTCATTTAGAAAATTGTTAATCCACACTTAGGAAAGAAAAACACTTAATTAGAAAATGTATAAAAATTTGAACGTAGCGGGACTCGAACCCGCGCCTCCTGGGATCCGACCAGGCGCTCTGACCATACGTTCTCATCAAGCTACGTCGAAATTTTTATACGTTTGTTACAACTTATTTATGTTGTTAAAATTTGAAAAAAAAAAAATTATACGTTTTCTAAATAAGCATTTTTCTTTCCTAAGTGTGGATTAACACTTTAAAAATGTTTCAAATAAATAAAAGATTTTTCGCCAACGCTAGAAAAGTAAAAGGTAAAGGTATATCTCGATTAGATGCAGTTTTGACGGGGATTAGTCATAGAAAACGTTTAATACATTAAAAAAGGCCTCGTTGACCGCGTCTACATTTGACTTCAATATCGACGTGGTCATTGATCCTGTGCACAGTTAATATGCAAAAAGTTAGGGTTAATTAAAAAAACAACATTTAAGAAAGTTAATTTTGTTTTATGTTAAGACACTTTGTTTTATTTTCGGGTATATTAAATATTTTGTAGGAAAAATGTTTTTAATACTTATTAGTCAACGCCCGCAATCTTATTTGCGTGGACTTATAATAATTTCATTATTTTCTCTGAGTGCTTCTCCACTCTTCCTAAATTACCTACATGTCCAATGTCAGCCTTGTAAGTCCAGTAGTTTCGTCTGTGTGTTGTTTGTAGTTAATAGATATATATAGATATAGACTATTCCTCATTTTCAAAGTGTATAGAGAGAACGAATTGGTTTATATAACAACGTTTTCAAATTTTTACACAATATTAAAGGTTCCAATACAATAAAATAAAACCAGCTCTGTTAACAAGCACGGCGCTGAGCTCCCCACTCATCGCATAATATCTCAAAAGTTAAGCGGTGCGTTGGAAACGGAATCTCTTGACACTAAATTGCCTCTTCTTACCCTGTTACATGCGCGATGTAGTGTGAAACTATAAAAATATTTATTGAATGTAGAGTAAGTACCTTTCTCTATTAAATGTAATATTTTTATCGTATAACCACATTTATTTGTCTAGTAGCGTTCTTCACGCAGCACTTTGGAGTCCTCGTGCTTATTATCAAAACAACTTTATGATCAACAACTCTTGTGAAGTAGAAACCACTTGAGCAGTTTTATTATACGTATACTTCCTTAACTTATATAATTGTTTCAAAACAATGAATTTTCGGTTATGATGTTGTTTTTTCAGCATCACGCTGTACCCCTCATATGAAGCTGGTACTAAGATAGAGAAGCTGGTACTAAGACACTCCGTTTTCCGCGCCCCGCCCAATTTTTGAGACATTAATATTATATATTATATTTTTCTTACAATTTATAAGACTATATAGATAACATATAGATTTTTATCGATAAAATTTGTTATTTGATATATGTATGTACATATAACTTGAATGTGCCTAGCAGCGTTTTTGGGTGTGGTAGTGGTCGGCTCACAACACCCTATCTTTGTTATTATTACAGGCGAGGCGAGGCATTTTACATATTTCGAATTATAAACCGATTTCCGAGACATTGTGGGCATAACTCAACGCCGCGCTTTGTTTTGATACCAGGGCGAACATGAAAAAACAAATCACCACGCTTACAGTAATGTTGTGCCAAGATGGCTTTATTTGTCAAGACAATGAACAATACTTTAATCACGAAAACATTTATTATTGAAAAAGCTATAAAATAATAATAATTCCCATTTCAAAGTACTCCTATTCAAAATTCAGTTTATATATTTTTCACCATAGCAGTGAAAGCAGAGTATCAAGTCTTAAGACACTCCGTTGTTCACCTTACGTTCGACTACAATACGTCACTGTTCCCAATAAAAATATATACTCGTATATAATCAATCCTCCGGGTGGGGATCGAACCCATAACCTGCCACGTTCACAGTCGCAAGTTCACTTTACAAGTCTAAAAAATTATAACTTTCTATCAATTTATCTAAAAAGCTAAAATAATTTAGCTAGCTCTCAGATATCCGTAGCGTGTCTAAACGCTGCCAAGTTGCCACGACAGGGGTATCAGACGACGCCTAATGATGTGTGACGGCGTCGAGATTCAACAAAATTCTATTTTTCTATCCTTCATTCCGAACACTTTGCTATCGTTTGTCATTTATGTCTCAAGGTTAGTCGGATTGATCGTTTTCTTTTAATATGTAAACTTGTGAGCATACCAGTTCAAATATGTTTTGGGGGAATATTTATAGGTTCAGCAAGGAAATGACAATAATTTAAACATAAGGCTGTCACAACCAAACGTGTCATAGCGACAAAGCGTCTATCTGTAAATGCGACTGTTGTGGGTTTGATTCTCAGTCGGGTAAACGAATTATTTTCCTTTCTTTGCTCCGGTAACAGGCCAAAGCGCTGTATTAAATGTCACCAATACGTTTTTTTTAACAAAAAAACGCTTTATAGAGAGCATTTTTTTAATTTTTATATGAGCATTTTCAATTTTTTGAAAAAAAAAAAAAAATTATAAAAACTTTTTATTTGATTAATTTTTGTTACTGTTATTTATTATATTTATGTTGAAAAGGTGACGTTATATTACAAACTATAAAGAAAACCACATATTGTGAAATTATATAGGGAATAATAATATTGTTAAATTATATAACCATTTAATATTATAATAAAACTTATTTTTCCTCAATAATCAGTTGTTGAAAACACTTGCATGTTTAAAAAAAAGGCTATAAGAAATAGGGGTGCGAGTGGTGGGGGGTACGCCAGAGCGCCGACTCCGGCAGTACCCCGTCGACTCTCAGATAGTGAGCGCGTGTACCCTCGATGTGTATGTGTTACGTGATATAATGTGTATTATTATATAGATATCAATTATTTATTATTATTGTTATAGAGAGAAAAATATTACTGTAAAATACATGTGTGAGTGAACTTGTGACTAATATTAGGTATTGATATTATTTAATTTTGAATATTTTTATTACATTAAATTATTTATAAATGGATATTTTTTTTGTTTTTACTAAATAGTTTTTGATATTTGCGATTTTTAATAAATTTTTATGGTATAAGTGAATTTTGTGGTTGCGGCCTATTGAGAGTGTGATTGTGTGTCACGATTTGCGGTTATCAAGGCAGGTAGGATTTACACATAGATATGATGGGTCATTTTAAGATATATTTGTTATATAAAAATATAGGTTGTAATATTTAATATTGCATATTTAAATAAATTTAGCAACGAATTTACTATTGTAAACAATATTTTTTTATAATAATAATTATTATCTCTTAATCTTATAATGTAATTTTCAATAATTACAAGGTACATAGGAGTTCCAATTAAATTGATCATGAAAGACTATTTTGAAATCGACCAATTTTACATCAAAAGCTTTTGATCGTTGAAAATAGAATTTTCAAGTAACAGATAATTATAGTATACAATTGTACGCGTGTATATACGTGTGTACGTGTGTGTATTTATAATTATGTGTGTGTTACATGATTTCGTATTAAGCATTAAAAACTTTAAAAGAATAAATACTCTAACCGCATATTATTTACATAATAATCAATTTAACATTAAATGATAAACTAAGCTTTTAAATATATCATTGGGTATAATGAATGAGGCTAGTCGTGGCGCAGCACGGGCAGGGGCACCACGCGCAGCGCGCGCCTGTACGGGTGACAGGTTGTGTGTTCGATTTCCACTCGAGGAGATAAAATATTTAATATTCTCATTTCCCCGCTCTGGTAACCCAAATTCATTTAATGTCGCCTAAATTCGGCGGAATGTTGGGTTTTGTCTCCCACGTGCCCTCCGCCTACCCCGCTATTTGTGAGATACAGCGTCAAGCTAAAAAATATATATTATATTAATCGAAGCATTGAGTGTAATCAATTACTATGCCGCGATTATATATGTTTGTGTGTGTGTGTGTTCATATGTTTACGTACATATATATATATATATATATATATATATATATATATATATATATATATATATATATATATATATATATATATATATATATATAAATATTTTCGATTGTCTGGATGAGTTAGACTATAGTCACTATGTTCGTTTTAAAAAAATCAAAAAACAAATTAAAAGAATCTTGGAAAATAGAGAGGGATATGTTTTAATAATAAGCTATCGCAATAAAGGTAGGTTTGTTAAATGAAAACGAAAATAAAATTATTATATTTGGTGATATACATATATAGTTTCATTAGAAATTATAATGAATAAAATAGAAAAAATATGATGGGAATTTAAAAGAATTTTGGGCATTACGCTACTTAATAGCCTAGATTAACACATGGGACACCCTTTCATCCCGGTAATACCCCGGCTCACCCACTGTTTGCAAGTTATGTTAAAATACACATTTTTCGCTTCTCTTGACCCATTTCTCAATTCAGATGAAATATCTTGCAGAAACTAGTTTATGGAACAAAACTAAACAAAAATATAATAGTTCTAATAGTGCTTGTTGTTAATATTTAAACGTGTGTATTGTGTCTCTATTTATAAAAACCTATCATATATAGGTATATAAGCCGCAAGTGATTTTTTCAATGGCTTTAGTTATGTTTTAGTTAGTGGAACTTAAACGTTTACGCCTATAGCTGTGTAATAATATAATGTTGAAGTTTTTATTTGGTTGAACGCATTGATCTCAGAAAGTACTAGTCCGAAGTGAAAAAAATATTTATGTGCTTGATAGTTCATCTATTGAGGAAAGTCAGGATATAAATAGGCATCACGTTAAGGGATGTGTGGTCAGAGCTGCCTCGATTTCATACAATGTGTCACGTGTCAAAACTTTTATTTATTTCCGTTTCCCTGGGGGCGAAGCCACTGACTAAAAGCAGTTAAAGTTAGTGTCGTACATAGAAACAAGTAACAGAATATAAAACAAAATAACTATAGGAAATCATTTAATAATAGCGACCTAAATGCTCGCTTACACTTCGTTGTATATTAGAGTCAAATTATACAAAAATGTTTACATAATTTGCAGCCTGTATTGTTCTGATGTATCAGCTGTACTTCTGTTAAGTGTTATCTAAAATCTTTTGTAGTTTTTGTGTGAAAGTAGGGCGAACATTCATTTTTCACATTTATAATATTAATAACACGATGGGGAACGGAGTGTCTTATCACTAGATTCCCTCTGCCTACCCTGCTGTGCGCGGAATACAGCGTAAAGCTGTAGCTGTATATTAATAGGATTCTAGGAACATTAATTAAATACTCAATATTTCATGTATTCTACACCATTGTTTGTAATCTAACGGTATTCAATAGTTTGTATGGTGTTATGGTCGATATATCATGCGATATCAGATAGGACCGGCTTAACTTGCCCTCCAAAGAGGGATTATCCAGTTTCCCTTAAATTGGCTATCCATCTTAACGTCTTAATCAGAACTGCTCATCTGTTACGAGGCGGAGATTCGCGATTTTAACAATTTTAATGTTTTATATGTTTTTTAGGATTCCATACCTCAAAAGGTAAAACGGAATCCTTATAGGATTTACATTTTCCCGTCACTTTGTTGTCTGTCTGTCCGTCAAGACCAATATCAAGATGACGTGTGGGAGGCATAAAGCTGAATTGAAATTAAATATTTAGATCTTTGGTCTCTTGAAGCTCAGAAAAAAATCAAGCAATCAAAAGATACAAGCATTTATCGATTTTGCTGCATTTTGTATGAAATTCCTTGCGTAATCACAATGTATAGAGTTCTTCACGTGGACTTATAGTTATGAAATTTGGCAAAAAGTGAGAACTTACCATTATTACTTACCATTACCATATGGTAACTAATAAAGGAAAAGAAAACGGAACCGGAAAGCGATAATTTATAGGTACTTTACGTACTATTTATAAAAAAATCACTACAAACTTTTGCTTGTAATTCATTTCATGAAAATTGGGCATATGGGAATATGCTCAATTTAGGCAAACATAAGTTTTCTAACTTTTTTAAGGACTTCCCGTTTACTTTCAATCCTGAAATTGGTAAAGAGTCTAGGTAGGCGAGCCCTACTCGCATTCTTTTTTTTTATGGAAAAGACAAGGCAAACGAGCGTTCGGGTCACCCGATGGCAAGTGACTACCGCCGCCCACGAACCCGTGCAACATCAGAGGAGCCACAGCAGCGTTGCCTGCCTGTAAATGTCGGGGGTGGTAATGATCCGGTCGAGTCTGCCCATGCGTGTTGCCATTGCTGGCGACGTGACTCTACCACACGTACTTTAGTCGCCTCTTACGACACCACCAGTACCAAGCATGATCCTATTCTAGGCCGGGATCACACGGCGAAAATTCTACCGGTTCTTTTTGAGCAAAAAAGCGCGGCGTTGAGTTCCGCCACTCAACACGCTATGCCTCCAGAAATCACCGGTAGGTGGGGAACGGAGTGTCCTAACACAGTTCTCAGATTCTCTACATTACCATACGCGGGATACAGCGTGAAGCTAAAAAAAACGTAAATAAAATGACGATTGACTAGTTAAACATAAAAAGAGTATTACATGATTTTATAATCCGTAAACTTATATCAATAAACAAATATTGTGCATGTGTAAATAACATGTTATAAATGTCACGAACAAGATAAATGCAGAGCTTTCGTTTTATTCGAGCTTACATCAAGCTTAATTAGAAACTTCAATTCCAATTAGCACTGTATAATGTTGATTTGTGACGTCTGTCTCGGCCTGGTATAGCTTAATCAAAAGTAAACTTTGAGGCTCTCTCTTAGAGCTTTGTACGTTATTATATACGAACACCGTCGTTAGATACTTCTGAGTGTTATAATGTCTTTAAAGCTACGGAATGGAGAGAACAGTGTTTCTTCATTGTACGTTCTGGCTTCGGTGCATATCTATGTTAATCTATATTTATATACTAATAATATGATAGAATTGAAGAATTTGTTTGGATGAACGCACTCATCACAGGAACTAGTAGTTCGAATTGAATTGGCACCCTAATAGATGGGCCCTAGCGGCCCATCCGCGGCTTATATTTATATTTGTAATATTTTTTTCCCATGGTATATTAGACAGTTAGAATAAACTATTGCCTAATTATTATCTAATAAAGACATTAGACGTTAAATTTACATATTTTTTAGGTACTAAACATATCGTTGTTGCTGTCATTTGTACGTCTCTAAAAGTGGTACAGCAAAGATCACCGCGATAGATAGTATGAGCTTAACAATTATATACTTTACACTTCAATAAAAATAAATATATCCATCCATGTAAGAGGCATGTCGTGGCACACTGGTACAAGCGAGCGACTGTAAACACGACAGGTTCTGGGTTTAATTTCCACTCAAGGAAATGAAATATTTAATAATTTTATTTCCTCGATTTGGAAATGAGGTAAAGCGCGGTGTTAAATTCCACCACTGAACATGCAATGCCTTCAGATGTTATGTATGTACAGGATAGACCGTGTAGCCAAAAATAAATCCATGGTAGCTTTTTTTATTTAAAATATGGTGGATTATTATTTATAGTTAGAAAGAAAACATTTCCCCAGCAAAAAAGCGTGGCGGAACTCAACAGCGGGATTTGGCTTGGCGCCTGAGCGTATAAATAAATAAAATATTAAAAAATAATGATTAATTTCCCCGTTTGGGATTGAACTCACAACCGTCGCGTTACAATCACGACATTGTGCCCCTGCGCCACGAGGGCCGTTCAAATTTACATACGTTTCTAAATATTTTTCAGTCCTTAGTGTGTTTTATATATTTAGCCTAGTATTTACATCGGGTAATATATCTAAACAGCTGTATTTAATTATCAGTAGATTTACTATTACTACGCACGCCTAGTTCACTAGACTTCCTAACTACTAGATTAAATCTAATTTGAAAATTTTTGTGCCTTATTTTTGTACACATATGTAACCTATTATATGCGGGATAAAGCCTGAAAATAATAAAAATAATATAACCATATAAAAAGGAAAATATTCTCATTAAAACTGAACAACAATTATAGCTGAGTGTGTACTTTATGTGTTCTGCACGTTCACTCGAGTGGTCATTTAATTGTATTGATTTGTTTAAATCAATTCACATTTTGAATGTGTGTGTCCTACACTAACTGTAGGTTCAATGAAAAAAAGAAGCAGTTTCACGCTTTTTCCCGCATAGCAAGCTAGGCAGAGATAACCTAGTATTAAGATTCTCCGCCGCTTACCACAAAATTTTCGGGACAATTGCGTGTAGTGGCAAAACTTAACGCCGCGCTTTGTATAGCAGGTTAGATGAAAATAATTTATTCATCTCCCGGGAGAGGGATCGAGTGCACAACCAGTGAGCTTACAGATGAAGTCGGCCAAAGATTATAAGTAATAATTTAATGATCTTTTAATTACTCTCCGTACCGTATTTCGTCTTGTTATATTTTTTCCAATTCAAGAATCTTTCAACTAAATCAAATTGGATCAAATACTCTTGTTTTCTATATCTTGATAACATTATTTTTTTGGATTCACACTGTATCTCGCATATCGCGGGGAAGGCAGAGGGAACTTAACACTAATGTTAAAATACTCCGTTCCCGACTTCCTGCTCAGTTTTCGAAATAGTGTGTTGAGTTGCGGAACTCACCGCCACGCTTTTCATTATTACCAGAGCGAGAAAATGAAAATAAATTCCTCCGAGTAGAAATTGAATCCACTAGTGTCCCTTTTACAGTTAGACGCTGTGCCGCTGCGCCACGACCTTAAATATTAAATACTAATTAGACTCTGAGTGCAACTTCTAAAGCTTACTTTGGTTGTAAAACTGTTGTTTATGTTAAATGGTCTTTTTTTTTACTTTTATATAATCTTTGTTCCTAAACTATTTATTTAGGCTTAACATTGTAACCCGCATATTGCTGGGAACCTAGTGCTAAGACACTCCGTTCCCATTATGACATTTCCCTTACCCCACTTTCCGGAGAATTCTTAAATCAGTGCGTGTTTAGTGACGGAACTCAACATAAAGCTAGAATACTGAATTGTTTAACTATAAACTTTTTATATTCTGAAAAATACTCGTTCTACGCAATGATGTAATCGTGGGTTTGATGCTCGGTGCAAAGTTATAACTATATATTTTAACTAAATACTTTTTCCTGCCTAAATTAAGTGCTACTTTAAATGTTGCTGCTGAATATGTAATGTTAATTAAGGAAAAATACTAGTGTTAATATTTTTGCTTCGTACGTTGCATGATATAAGTGATGTAAAACGATAAAAGTTATTTTTATGAAACTGCATTTTTTCCTACGTTTGCCACGCACGAGAATTCAATGAATTTATTTTATTTATAATTCTTTTATTTAAATTATTATATTTTTATTAACGACTGTAACCGTAGTGTTTCGTAAACTGCAAAATGTAAACTCGATGTATTAATAGTCTTTCTTAACAAGTCACTCGATAATATTTTTTTTAATTCCTGATTGTTCATATATGGTGTGGTTTACTCTATTTAATAAACTGTGGTGAAGCACTCATGACATGAATTAAAATAGCGGTTAGTAATAAAAACGATGCCAAATAATAAATAAACACACACACACACACAGACACGCACACACACACACTTTTAATTAATATTTTTTTTATAAAAAAAATATTAATTAAATGTTTGTACAGTGCAGTTCTTAATTTTTTCTCAACTTTCGTGACATTGTGGGTTAAGCGGTGGAACTCCATGTTGCCTTTGTCTACGAGAGCAAGGAAATGAAAATAATCTATATATATGTAATCTTATAATGAACTCATACTTCAATGCGCGCGTCGAATCCACAACGATCTCGTTTACAGGCAGACGCTGTCCTACTGCGCCACGACGACGACGGTGTGCATACTCTACATGCAGATCACCGTTAAAGGTTAATATTAAGAATATAAAATACATAAGCGTATTAATATCTTAAAAAAAAACCATCCTAACATAAAAACCATCAGTGAATCCCACAAATGACTATGTATCAAAGTGAAATACCTACTATTCTTTCGCTCAGAATATATTTCAGACACGACTTGCCTCTGACGCCGGTCCCGGTCAGTCCGGGGCTTATAAATGAAAATTGAACGGATTGTATCTGGCGCGGTGAGGGATGAAAGAAACTACAACCACATTTCATTATAAGATTACATTAAAAGCTCTTCATATTGAAATTGTAGCGATTTCTAAGCTTTTTGCTTTTTGTTTGTGGATGAGCTCGTATTGATATGAGAATTTGAATCAAGTTAGGATTTATATTTTTTTAATTTAGATGATGTGTGTTATTTTGTCTATTGTAGTTATGAAAATAATATAGTTCACGAAATTATGATATTGTAAAAGTACTTATACTTTTTCCTATATTGTAGGTAAAGAATACCTTAGAATACGTTGGCTTGAGCAGTGTTAATTCACACTGTCTTAGAATGGAGTGGAACTAATAAAATCGTAAGAGATCGTGAGTTATGGGCCCAAGTGATTTAGATGGCTTTGCTACCTCCATTGAGCTTTTACTTCGATAAGTAATACTTAATGTTTCTTTTCTTAAGGAATATTGGTAGTTTTAAATTAAAAAGGGTTGATAGAGGCCTACGTGGCGCAGTTGTGAGTTCGTATTCCACTCGGGGGAATACTTAAATTATTTTGTTTCCCCGCTATGGCAGACAAATTACTGCGTTGAGTTTTCTCACTCATCGTGCAATGTTTCAATAATAGCGCGCAAAGCAGAGAACGTAGAGATTAAATACTCTTGACTGAAATTCAATATTATATTTAAAAATTCAAACATTTCTCTAGCTTTGGTAGATACATTGCAAATAATAATAATAAAATAATGTGGTAAAATAAAATAAAAAACCGGCTGGCTAAGTGCGAGTCGGACTAGTCCACCCAGTCTTCCGTACGAATTTCAGGATTGCAAATCGACGTAAAGAACAGCTTATAAAATTTGACAAATTTAAGTTTGCGGCCGTCATTTGTAATTATATTCATTTTCAGTTTATAATGATTTATTTCTATGAAAAAAAATCAGTTTTCGGATCTTTTATTACAAGTTCTCAATTTTATAACTTTAAATCTACGGGAAGTACCCTAAGTTTTGATTCACTTTAGATGCTTAAGATTAGAGGACTGATTATTTCTGTGCCCTAAAGCTTCTTTCAGCTTGATACCTCCATGTGATTTCGACGTAAATGGTCTTGACATGCGGACAGATGGACAACAAAGTAATCTTATAAGGGTTAAGTTTTTACCTTACCTTACTTACCTTAAAAACCCTTAAAAAAAATCGAAATGATAAAATTTTTACACAGCGAGATTCCAACCCTTACCTCTTTTTCACTGTTCAAGCGTTTTGACCATCATGCCATACGTTCTTATCAAGCCATGTCGAAATTCTTATACGCGCGCTTAGCTTATTTATATTGTTAGCATCTCTCTACTCGCTGCCTAATCTGCCTAATCCTTAGTGCTGAATAATACTTTATAATGTTCAAAATAGGAACTATTTACTTTTCTAGCTGTTGCACGTATATTTAGACTATATTCGAATATTGTAAAGTTAGTTTCTGCTGTCATAAAACTCTATAATTTGTCTTCCTACAGTATTGTGAACTTTAGTTACATTGTATAACACAATGTCGAACTGTAACTCGATAGTGGTACAAAATAAAAGCAAAATAAGCTACGAATCGTTATTTTATATTATTAACCTAAACACAAGATTTTTTTTTGCATATTGTTTTCTTTTTGTGGAAAAAAATGTAAAAAATCTAGTGTTCAGACACTTCATTCTCCATTTTTTTCACGCTTTTCGAAATACCTTCTAAATTATTTTCTTATTCAGATCGAAAAAATAATACTTTTTTTTAATATAAAAAATATTTTATTTTAGACTAAAAACCGACTGGTTGTGGGTTCGATTCCCACTTCGATCACATACACAGGAGATGAAATATTTACTAAAATTTATATTTTCATTTCTACGTCAGGGCGTACCGGACGCCCTGAATGGAGTGTCTTAACACTAGGTTCCCACTGCCTACCCTGCTGTGTGCGGGATACAGCGTTAAGCTGACTTTAATTTAAATTGATATTGAACCAAAAAATATCGTTGTTATCGTGAAGTTTCAAATATTTTTTAATATAAAAATTTATTTAAAATATATTTACTAACTGGGCTTCGATGGAGAGGTTTTTGCCATTTTTGCCGATATAAAAAGATTATCAATCTAGTTTGTGGCCTTAAATTTTATGCATATTGTGCCCTAATTAGGTCTCTAAGATCAAGTGATTTTATCTAGTGCCCCAGTACTTTACTGACCTTGTCGTTCTTCTTTTTTGTACTTAAAAAATAAACAGCTGATGATGTATAAAGTATAAGTAAGTCTTTTTGAGAAAGCCTTAAAATGTAAAACTTGTAACATTTTATTCTGCACTGCACTTTTTAAAGTGTTATTCCGCACTATGAATAGAAAAAATATTTTAGATAACGTATAAAGATTTAAACGTATAAAGTTGGAGTCAAACCCAAAACCACAATCTATCTCCACCTAAAAGGCCGACAACTCACTTGTAAATTTGCTGGTGATACACGGGCGGGGACACCTACCATCAGGCGACCCGTACGCTCGTTTGCCTTGTCTTTTGTTTGTCATAAAAAATACTGCATATAGCTTATTAGTAGTATTTCGCTTTCCGTCTGAATTCGAGACATGACGTGTTGAATAGTGGAACTCAACGCCGCATAACATAAAGTTTATCTTAACATTAAATGTACATTATCTATTAAATATGTACGAGTTGAATGTTATCGTGACTAATTTCTTGTATTTTTTTTGGAAAAGTTAATAATATGTTAAAAATACATATAGGAACGCTATCTGCAAACATTGATTTGTTATTTGCTACTCTAATAAAATACTTTTTAAAATTTTTGAATATATAAAAACATTCCCCCGCGTGGGGATTGAACCGTCGCGTTTACAGTTATACGCTGTAACACTGCGCTATAGGGACATCAATTATAAATTAATACTTACATAATAAGTTGTTAAGTTAAAAGATGAGATGGATGACATTAGATAAACTTTACAAAGCAGTGGTTGGAAAACTTTTTTTAATATAAAACTTGTGATGCTGGATACGTATACACTGTGTCTACTATCTAATGAAAAACTCAGTTCTAGCTTTTAGAGCTCAAATTTTAAATAGTATGTAAGTATATTGTAAATACGACTGTTGTGAGTTCGATACTCACTCAAGGAATTAATGATATATTATATATATTATGCGGTGTTAAGGTTCACCACGCAACACATAATGGTTTGAAAATACAGCGGAAAGTAAAAAGTGGGGAATGGAGTGTCTCAAGTTTCCTCTGTATCCAGTATATAGGTGAGTACCTTTTATATGCGGAATACAGCGGGAAGCTACAAAAAGTAGAAAAAAGTAATCAATCGTGGAGCAGTAGAATAGCTTTTGACTGTAAGTTTATTTTCCGTTCGGGCGAATGATTATCTATATATATAAGGACTTGTGCTGACTGACTGAGGTAAGACGCACGCACGCACAGCCGTAACCGCTGATGGTAGAAACGTGAAACTTGGGCAGATATTTATTTTCATATTCTGGACATCCACTAAGAAGGGAATTTGAAAAATTTTAACCCTAAAGGGATGAAATAGGGGTTGAAAGTTTGCATGGAAAAAAAAATTTAATCTGTACCGATTTTTATAAAATTTGAAATTCAGACTCTTAAAAATATTTCATTAAACACGTGTTTCATGGTTTTTAAGAATTCACCCCCTAAGGGTTCAAATGAGGGGTTGAAAGTTTATATGGAAAAATCTTTAAATTGCCACCGATTTTTATAAAAATTAAAATTCAGACTGTTAAAAATATTTTATTGAACACGTGTTTCGTGTTTTTTTTAGAATTCACTCCTAATAAGCGGGCGAAGCCGTGCGCGCCCTCTAGTCCATATATATAAAAGAACTTGTACCTGACTGACTGAGGTAAGAGGCACGCACAGCCGTAACCGCTGTGCGTAGAAACGTGAAATTTGGACAGATGTTTATTTTCATAATCTGGACATTCACTAAGAAGGGATTTTGAAAAATTTTAACCCAAAAGGGATGAAATAGAGGTTGAAAGTTTGTATGGAAAAAAAATTAAATCGGCACCGATTTTTATAAAATATTAAATTCAGACTCTTAAAAATATTTTATTGAATACGTATTTCATGGTTTTTTAGAAATCATCCCCTAAAGTTATACGGGGATGAAAGTTTATATGGAAAAATCTTTAAATCGCCACCGATTATTATAAAAAAATAAATTCAGACTGTTATAAATATTTTATTGAACACGTGTTTCGTGGTTTTTTTAGAATTCACCCTTAAGGGTGCAAATACGCGGGCGAAGCTGCGTGTGCCCACTAGTATGATATATTTTCATTTCTTCGCTCTGGTAAACGAAGCGCGGCGTTGAATTCGGCCAATTGACTTGTAATGTATCAAAATACAGACGAAAAATGGGAAATGGAGTGACTTAACATAATATGGAATGTTTCCTATCCTGTTTTAAAAAAATGTAAAGCTGCATTTTTACATTATAATTTTAAATAATATTTTTTTCACTGGTATATTTTTAACTCGAAAAGATTTTTTTATTTCTTGTATGATTCCTTTCATTTCACGAATGTCTGTGTTGTTGCGATGTAGATTTTTTTTCCTTACTCTAGTTAAATTACGCAGGCGAGAAAAAGGCTTTTTAAAAAATTATTTATTTATTTAATTTTACAAAGAACCTTTCTGTATCAGAGCAAGTTGAAGACAAAGTATATTAATTTAAAAATTATATTATTGAAAATAGTTAACTAAGCAAATATATTAAACTCTATTGTTTGTTTCCACGAGCTGCAAGTGCGGCGTCATGGGAATGTATCTTTACACATTGTTAACTCCTCCCTCCTTAAGATGGAAGCTGGTCCTGCAGGTTCCTGAAGCGTCCTCGCTGCTGATTTTCTCCGGGACTCTGCGTAAATGCTTGTAGATTTTCCACATAATAAAAAATATTATAAAAATGTATATAATGATCGTAGGCCAGCTGGGAACAGCCATGATAATAGGCCAATCTATTTCATCATCTTCTTCAAGAGTTTGAATACTATTTGCAAGTTGATGTATTGAATCGAGAGAGATATCTTCTAGGTGTATCTCATAGCGAACTTCATTTATAAAGAGTGAATTTACTTTTGGTAGTGGTATAACTTCATTAATAGAAATAGTTTTAATATGCGTTCTTAAAGTTGTATTCATGACTTGAACTATACAATCGTCTGTTAAGGTGATTAGAACTATTCCTGATATCCTTTGATATCCTGTTTTCAATCCACATTGAGTCCTTATTACTTCTGTGTCTTGTAAAACCGCTAGCCATGACATCTCTGAGACCTTTTGTAGTTTTCCTAGCTTGAAATATATACGTGCTTGCGTACAATTAGCCCTTTGATGTTTAATGAGAGCAATAATACAGTCCTCGGAATTCTCTATGTTTTTAATTTCAAGTGATTTGCAGAGTTGCATCCCTTCTGATATCTTTCTACATCCTTCGCTTAGGTATGCGTACCCTTCGTTACCAAGTACAAGGAACTTGGATTGGGGAATAATTGTTAGGTTATATTTATCAGGAATGGAATAAAGATGTACATAATCATATATCTCAGGAGCAATGGAAGGAATTTCTAGGATGAAAGTTAAGAAATGTTCTGTACTATATGCTTTCACTGTAATAGACTGCTCTATTTTATTTATATCAATAATATTAATCTCTGTAACTGTTTTAAAGGAATATATTCTTTGCAAATTTAATAACTCTAAAATTAAATTTCTAGGGCTTAATATACTAGGGTGCATTACACCTAACTTTGAAAACGTCATAGCATCTTCTAGTAACATTAATCTATCCAAAATAGACTGTAAACTAAAACCTAGTTGTACGTATATTTCTAGAAAATGCAATTGATTAATAAAAATATTAGAATGAAATGTAATATTCCTTAAGACAAATGTTAAACGATGTTGATTTTCATTTATTTTACTTAATTGATCTGAAAATTCATTTATTGTTGAATTTGCTAACGTTATTGAATGTCGCTGAAAGTTTTGAATATTATTAACTGAACTACGAATTTTATTAATTTCATTTTCAAATCTAATAGCGTCATTGGCGTCTAAATTTCCTGTTATAACTTTTATTACCGAACCTAATCCATTTATAATACCACGCTTAACTCTAGAAGTAGGATTAAGAAACAATAACTTTTTATTAATTAAATCTAACTTATATTCTATTTGATCTCTGTAGGCTTTATGTATCCTCTCAGATGAAGTATTAACTTCTGCATTTTTAGTACTCGCATACAATGATATAAGTTCTTTAAAAGTAAACTGCAAATGAGTTATATTATAGGTACAAGCAAGGTTAAATGTATCATTCTGTTTAAGAATTTGACCTTCTTTAAATAATAAAATTCCATGTGTATTATCTATAGGGTCTATGGTTATTTTGGCTCCTACCTGGAACACGAGGGCTCCAGTTATGAGGGACCTGAAACAAGATTAGGTCTTCGTAGCAACTTAAAACGAACTCTATTAGAAGTAGTGTTTGGATGATTATTTATAATCTCCGTTCTATTATTAGAGTGCAAATTTATTATTTTATACGGACCTTTGAAGTCTGGTATGGCTTTATCTCTGAGCGTCGATTTAACTACTTGCTCATAGACTGTTTCACCTACCTTATATTTTTTTCATATGTTGTTCTTCTTTTGTTCTTTTTTCAATGTAACTATTTTGTTTTCAGTATTATTTACTTTGGTAAATACGTTTTTAACTAATGTCCTAGAATTTGTTGATCTATTGTCTACTCTATATTTCGAACTGGGCGTTCTTTTAAGATGAAATTTCTTAGCTTGTCTGTCATTATCGTTATATTTAACTAATAAACTTTTATTTTCGTTATCTGTTTGGGAATAGTTAGTGGATACTAAGTTATCGGATTCAATTATACTGATACCCATATTGTCAGTTTTTTCGTCAGTCTTTGATATGAGAATGTTATGTCTGTCATTGTTGTCAGGCTCCATGTTAATATGATTATTATTACAAGGTACAAGAGGAACCTGTGCTACATTTTCATTAGTTTGTGCACCTACGTCTTGTAATAGTCGGTCAATTAAATTGTCATCTTTTTTATCATTAGAATTCACGGTCGATAAAGATTCTATACTATTTTGAAATAGTTTTGTCCTAGAAGGGGCGTCGGCATTTGTATTTTGTTTGCCCTTTTTATATATATTGTTATAGGGTTTTAATTTAAATCTAGATATGTTACATATGATTCGTCCTTCTGAATTGGAATTGATTACTGTGGTTATAAATTTTCCGTTTGTAACATTAATAATAGCAGCAGGGGATATTAATCCCTTAGACCAAACATAGTCATCGTAAATATAAAATCCGTCAGTATAATTTGTTTTTAACGTGATAAGTTTTTCACACTTTGGTTCTACTTTTATAAGTTTCTTAGGATAGTCGAAATAAATAGGTATGTCGGCTGTCGCTGTATGTAGTATTTTATTTTTCAAATTAATATTACTAGATAATGATTTCAATAAATCTAAACCTATTAGTCCTTTGTATTTAGGATCGAATTCAAAAATAAGGAATTTATGAACAATATCACTATTAAAGATTGGGGGTAAGGGTAAGTTAACTACATGGCTATGCTGTGTTGTCGCATGAGCTGTTTTTATTTCAAATGGTTCATACTCTACACAATTTTGAAAAATAGAATTAAATATAACTTCTGGTGAAATAAGGGATCTAGAAGCACCTGTGTCAATTAAAAACTTACCTTTAAATTCGGGTATTTCTATGTAGGGTAAATGATCTCTGTCTTGATTATTTAATTTTATTACCTCTTTACGTCTGGATCTCTGCCTAACGTAAAATCCTGTTGGTTACTTATTTCCTCGTTGACTGGTTCATAAGTATTCTGCTCGTCTGGTATATTATCGTAATACTCACCTGGGGTGTATTGAGAGTAATCATTGAACTGCTGTTCCTGTGGCTCGTCAGTGTAGAAAAGCTCTTCCACTGCGAACTGTGGCTTCTCGGGCTTATTAGTTGACCTCATAGTCACGTCCGATACCTTTTGGGGTGGATTTAATTGTTGTTGAGGAATGTTACCTCTATTATTCATAAACGGTCTATAATTACCTGAGGGTTGTCGATTTTTCCACGGTAGCATGGACTGAATCCACTGTTGACGTTGTTCTGGCGTCCAATTATTTTGCTTAGGGGTAAAGTTTGAATTTACGTGCATAGGGGGATTGTTAAACTTAAATTGCGAATTTGGAAATGGAATAAAATTTTTATGATTCTCTTTAACCTTACTTTGTGAGGTTGACATATTAAAATTATTATTAAATCTATTGTATGTGAGCCTAGCTTCCTCCTGCCTAGCGGCTACGATAGCTAGCTCTAACGTGGTAGGCCTAGCTAGACGTACACCTATAGAAATTTGGAAGTCTAGTTGGTTTGTATACTGTTCTATAACCATGTTTTCATAATATTCTTTATTACTATGATTTCCTACAGATAAAAGGGTATCGAGCATATCTCGAAGGCGTTTACCAAAAGCTTCGGCGTCTTCATTTTTATTACGACGCGTTCGAGTTAGCTCTTGCATAAGTTGAATTTCATTTCTAGGTTCACCTAATCGTCTAATCAAAGCGCGTTTAATAGCGTCCCATGAATCGAGATACTCTTCGTATGCTATCGCATCTATTGCGGCTCCACTGAGTCTACTTTTAATTAAACAAACAATAGCGGGGTGGTGTTTCGCAGTGCCCTCTATAAATCTTAATATATTATCTACTTCTCTAATATAAAAATTCAATGTTTTTGTATTACCATCATATCGTGGCATAAAATCTGAAATTAGCTTAAAACTAGAATTGTCGCAATTTTCAAAAGACATTTTATCTTTTAATCACGAATAACTAATTTAATAAAACAATTCAAATAATTCAATTTAATATATTATTATTTATTTATTAAAATAATTCGATTTTATTCAAAATTATTATATTTATTTAATTATTATTTAATAATCAATTATTAATTCATAATATTATTTCATATTTATTATTTTATAATAGTAAATGTCTAACGCGATTCGAGCTATATAGACAGATACATTAAAATAGTACGGAAGGAAATATAGCAAAGGAACTTGGATAACAAGAGTACTCACCAAAGAAACCTCTGCATCTCCAACCGGGACTCAACTGCTTGGCAGAACCTCCGATGCTTAGGGTGCTCCGCTGGTCTCGCCTTCGTAGATTCTTCTTCTTAATAGATCGCGGTAATAACGATTGAAACCGTTCGCTGGCTTTAAGAGTTATATTATAGCCAAACGCCGCGATCCTACCGACTGCGCCAGTTAAATTACGCAGGCGAGAAAAAGGCTTTTTAAAAAATTATTTATTTATTTAATTTTACAAAGAACCTTTCTGTATCAGAGCAAGTTGAAGACAAAGTATATTAATTTAAAAATTATATTATTGAAAATAGTTAACTAAGCAAATATATTAAACTCTATTGTTTGTTTCCACGAGCTGCAAGTGCGGCGTCATGGGAATGTATCTTTACACATTGTTAACTCTCTGTATTAATATATTATGCATTATGTAAACGCCGCGGTGAATCTCTACGCCTAATATTGTCTTATTAGACTTTAATTTTACTTTGACTCGCGAATTTTACGGCGCGTTCTATTGAAATCGATGCTCTTAATAAACTTCTTCGAACTCATAACTATCGCATTTACAGTCAGAACCTGTCCCACTGCACCGCAATGGTGTCGTATAATATTTTATGGCGCTATATGTATGTATAATAAGGTCAGATGCGGTACCAAATTTATATTATTAAAGTGAAGTTGCGGGAAGCGGCCATTAAGCGGAATGGCCGTTTATTCGTGTCCAAAATATAAAATAAACATAACTTTAACCACTCATGTTTAAAATGTATGAAAATGTTGATACAAACTAAACAAAAGCTTTGTGCGGTTAGTTGATTTCGCATGTACTAGGGTAGGCAGAGGGAACCTAGTGGTAAGACACTCCATTTTTCGCTCAATTTTCGAGATACTGCGTGCTGAGAGAAGACTGACTCATCGACTCGTTACAATTATAAAAATATTAAATGTAAATTTCTCCACAATTCAAATTATAGGTACATGAAATTTTTATAGACCTGTAGAGATTTAAAACTTATTAGAATTTTAAATTAGCCATTTTAACACTAAGACCGGACATAAATTAATCAGAATTAAATAATCGTCTAAAGAACAAAGAAATTAATTAAAAAATTATTACGTGTAACTAAAACCACATTAAGTTTTTAGATTTATTAATAAAAACCAGTCAGGTGAGATGCGGTGTCACCCGTTGAGGGTTCCGTACCAATTTCATAATTGTGGGCCAATGGAAAGTGTAAATTATAAAAGATGACAAATTTAATTATGGGCGTGGGGAACGAAGTGTGTTAACACTACATTCCGTCCTACTAGCAAAATTATCATTATTAAAAAAAACCAGACTTGCGTCAGCCGGATTCACACGCCAAGGGTTCCGTACAAAAATTGGAGGTCTCGAGTTTATTCTGATACTCAAGCTTAGCTTAGCCAGAGCTTTTTCATCTGATATCTCATTTGAACTAGCGGCTTTATAGCAAATTTTGCCCCCCTGTATAGTTTTCAGATTTTTTTCCTAAACTATTACTACCTGTAGATACTAAGTACCAAATTTCATAATTCTAGGTCAAACGAAAGTAATTATTTAATTAATTCTCTTTATAGTGCCGAAATACGCCATATCTTTTTTTAAATAAATATAGAAATACGTTTTTCAAGAAATTATGGGGATGTAGATCTGAGTAGATATATGGTCTAAATTGCAACTCGATATCTCCAAACGTTTCTGAGATTCCTGATACAACAAAGTGATCTTATAAGGGTTCCTTTTTTCGTTAAAAGATATGGAACCCTAAAACACATTTAATAATAATGATAAATAAAAAATAAATCATAATAATAATGATGACTCTTAATAATAAAAACTATATATAAAAATAAAATGTAATAATATGAAGTCGTTTCGTTTTAAGTACATTTCTTATCCCTACAGCAGAGATTGTATGTTTTATCACGTTTTCGCTTTTCGCCAATTTTGAGATTTAACACGTTCAATGGCAGAACTCAACACAGCATATTCAATTTTAGCATATTAAAATCTCTCTTTTCAAAATAGATCAATAAGTACAGTACAGAGTGACACTACGATGGAATAAATAAGAAGACCTTAGTAAATTTTAAGTAATCCCAGGTAAGGCCTTTGGCCACTTAAGCTATCCATCCAGACGCAAGGGCAAAGTTATAATATTATTAGAGCTTATACGTTTTTGTAGCGACCTCTGCAGGAATATTTAATAAAGCAAGGATAATTTTGTAAGCTTCAAAATACAAAATCACTTTTTAAATATATTGTTTTAAATTATATTATTTTATAAGACAGTCGTGGCGTAGGGGCATAAAATGTGCCTGTAAATCGACTGGTTGTGGGTTCGATCCGCACTCGAGGAGATATTCAAAAGAAATATTTATTTACATTTATATTTTCATTTTTCAGTTGAATTCAACACGCAATGCCTCCAGAAATTGGCGTAAAGTGGGGAACGGAGTATCTTAATACTAGGTTCCCTCTGCCTGGGGTAGGCTGTGTGCGGGATCAGCATGAAGCTGAAAAAAAAAATATTAATTGGGATTGACCGTAGCACCATAATTAAGTTCAGTCTTTTATTTATAAATATACGTAGATTATTGTAATTATATTAGGTAAGGAATTTATCCTAATAAATAAAATGGGTGAATAGTATTATTTAAAATATTTTATTAAACAACAATAATATAATCCGTCGTGGCGTAGTGGCACGACGTCTGATTTAAAACGCGACGGCTGTGAGCTCGTTTGTGGCTTTATCTCCCCGATCAGGTAGATAAAGCGTAGCATTGAGTTCTACCACTCAACACTCAGAGTCTTTAAAATAGGAAATAAATATGGAACGGATATCTTAACACTTACTTCTCTCTATGTTAGTCACCCCGCTGTCAATGGGAAAACCGCGAAGCTGCTATATATATGTACATACACATAATATATTACAATTACGGCGAATTTACATAATTCTTTATATACAAAAACATTCAAAATTTCATTGAAATCATTGCTTTTATAATATCCTGTCAAAACAACGTGGAGATGAATTAATTGAAGGCTTCTTCATTTGGCCGTGACAAAGAAGGATGGTGCGTCAAAATGTTAACAATAAAAGTGGTGAACAGCCTGTATTATACATACAGCTAGCCCAAATCATTTATCCAAACACCCGCTGTTAGTCCATTAATGGAATTAAGTATTGTTTACACAATGTTTTATTATATATACGTATATTTATACTGTCTATATTAGTCTATACTAATGTTATAAAACTGTTGAGTTGAACGCGCTAATCTCAGGAACTACGGGCTTGAATTGAAAATATATTTTTGTGTTGAATAGTTCATTTATTAAGGAAGGCTATATGCTTAATACCACAAATTATATTGCTTCGTACAATACAACGTCTAACTTGCTATGCGAGAAAAAGCGAGAAACTGTTAAAAATAAATTAAATGTATATTTACAAATTTACTTAAACAAACATCAGCTTTGATACTAAATAATATTTGCCGTATAATTAGGTAATACGTTATGTACAAATTAAATTAACTTGCTCACCATCCCGAAGGGGTTATATGACATCCTGATAATTAATTTGTACCGGGTCATAGTGGAGCTGCTAATACTGTTATATTCGAATGTGGTATTAAAATAATTTTATTACATATTAATTAATGCTGGAAGATTCGTTTTGGTTTCAAATTTTTTTTTATTGCTCTTAAGCAGTAAAAAAAACTTTGAAACCAAGAACTTCTTAAAGTTCTAGCAAGAATGAGTGGTAAGAGAGAAAGAGGGAGATATAGCGGAAACCGTAGTATTTGGCTTCATTCTCTCTGGCCTCTCTAGGTATAAAGCGTGACTCTAAAAGAAATAAATGTTGTATAGAGAGAGACAAATAGAGAGTATGCTATCATTTTCTATTTTTTTCACGCCAGCCGAATAGGGATAGTACAATATACTCACTTTGATATTTTGATTGATGATGACTCTTCTCCAATTACTTACTTTGTATTACCTGACAAACAAAAATAAATATTTTAAACGACATTATCTCCCATGATGGGTTTTGAATTCAAAATCATTTGTATTTAGTCAATCCAACTGATCCTTGATGGCGTTAATTCTATAAAGAATTTTCTATTTTTGTCAGTTCTACGCATTCTAGCATGACAAGAGGACCCAGCGTTAAGACATTTCAATCAACGATTTCTGCTCAATGTTTGAAATATTGCGTGCTGAGAGGTGGAACTCTATGCCGCGTTTTATCCGGGAGCGAGGAATACAAAAGCTAAGATTAAAAAAAACAAGATTTTTATCTCTCATTAATTATGAAGGTGGACATATAAATCTAACGCTCCACGCGGGTTCACATCGGGTTAAAAACATTATAGAGCCAAGCCGCGTAATATTTTATAATAGATAACTCCCAAAAATCTAAATTGAAAGCTTATAACTAAAATTAATATAAATTAATGAGCGTAAAGTGCTTTAAAAGCGCAAGTTCATAAATAATTAGGTTTATTGAACTTTACTTATTAATGTTATATTAATTATTATAAGCCGTTCAACTGATTCAATTGAAATATTAAATCAGTTTCACGCTGTATCCCGCATACGGCAGGGTAGACAGAGGGAACCTAGTATTGAGATACTCCGTTCCCCACTTTCCGCTGAATTTATGGAGGCATTGCGCCACGACGGCGACTCAAATATCAATTATAAAAATTGTTACCTATAGTGGTTTAGTGGTCACATTTTTTATATAATCGGCTTACTATAAAGAGGTACATACATACCTACATGGTTAGGAGTTATAAATTTAGATGAATTAAAAAAAGGGAATCCAAATATCTGGACGCTCCTAAGAACGAAACTAAACTCTCTAGGTAAGAGATGTTTATGTCTAGTTCTAAGCCTAGTTTAAATAGAAGATAGAAATAGAATACACTTATAATTAATCATTCTTAAAAAAGATACGTACCACATTTCTGTAGTGTTTACTACAAAACTCTCAAGATGAAGTTCTCTTAGTTTCCTTTTTTATTTCTAAAGTATTCTACGTTTTGAATTCTAGTGTTACAGCGCTAATTTCATGATTTGTAGGGTGCATAGTAAGATAGGCAGAGTGAACCTAGCGTATAGAAACTCCGTCCCTAGCTTACTGCCTGAATTTTAGCACACACATAGCAGTGTAGAAAAATGGAACATGGGAATCTAATGTCACGTTACCCTGTATTCATTAAGATGTAGCGGAAATCAACGTCGCAATTTGCTTCATTTACCATACCTCGTTCATTATCCCTGTGAATCGAACCTACAACTGTCACGTTTACAGTCGCACGCTTTTCTTTCGTATAAAACTACTATGAGCAAAACGATTTTGCGAAACGAAATGAAATATCTCTATTTTTTAAATAGTTCTCAAACATTTTTATTTTTCATATATCTGCGAATTTGTGTCTATCTACAGCACTGGTTCCCAACCAGTGGTCCGCGGACCACCAGTGGTCCGCAGAAGCCCAAATATGGTCCGCGGACGATTTTAATTTTATGACTAGGGATGGTGAGGCTGTTTATTATACCTCATATAGGTGTAGGTCATAGTGGTCCCTACTACCAAGAATGATATAAAAGTGGTCCTTGATCACGAAAAGGTTGGGAACCCCTGATCTACAGAAACAGATATTAGAATTGATGGCACAAATTCAACATACAAATATTTAATGATGAATATCCTTTATGGCAATGAATTTTCAAACCACTGAGCTGTGTATAGATAAAATATATAGCGAGATCATCTCTACCTACAATTAAATTACTTAAAAATTAGTTTACAGAATGTTTTTCGTTTATATAAGAAAATTAAAGTGAATAATGTTTCCACGCGATGGTTGTGGGTTCGATCACCACTCTGGGAAATTATATTTAAATTATTTTGATTCCTTCACTCTGGTACTTCACCAGTGGTGTGTTCAAGCAATGTTTAGAAAATTGGACGATGCCTGGGGAAAGGAGTGTCTTAACTTATTTAATTCTTCTCTTACTATGCAGGAAAAAGTGTAAGTTGCTCAATAATGTAAGAAAATGAGCATAATTTTTATTTTCGAAATTAGAATATTTGAAATTATATTGTAAGTCAATAAGCCCAAGTTTAGATGAACGCGCGGCGACGCGCGGTTGAAGATTCTAACTTATCAATGTTGTTGCGTACATGACCGCGCTCACAGCGCGCACTTTCTTGATACTGATCCACCGCCATCTGAACGGCTAAAACGCGCGTCGCCGTGCGTTCGTCTGAACTCAACTTTATGACTTACATTTGACTTAGTGTTTAAACATACTTCACCTCATACCTATTTGTTCACTGTAACTTAGCCCCGAGCCTTATCTGGAACTAAACCCTGAACGGTCATGCTCATCGGATCTACACCACAGACATTTATCAATTGCATCACAGTAAAGTTAATTTTATCTTAATATTTATTTAGTTTCTCGGTTTCAAGTTGTATCCCGCGAACAGCAAGGTAGAGCGAGGAGAACTTAGTGTTAAGTCATTAGGTTCTACACTTTTTGCCCGAATTCCAGACAGTTGCGTGTCGAGTAGGAGAACTAAACGCCGGAATAATATATTTTCAATATATTATTTGTATTAGTAAAATAATATAGTTAAAGGTAGCTTTGGTTAAAAATGCAGGATGTCCCTTTGTTTTCAGTTGGATAACGATGTTATCCATGCATAATTTAGCGCCCCTACATTGTGTTCCTTCACACGCTTTGCTTGTAATAAATATATGTATGTATATGTATACTAGGTTATTGTGGCACATTGGGACATTTGCTGATTTACGGTGGTTGTGGGTTTGCTTCTCATTCGTTTTTTAGTATATTTATATATGTCTATAAAAATATCCCGTTACTTACCTAGTACCTATGTACTACGCATGTAGGGTTGTTGTGAAGTGTTAGAGAGGAGAGAAGATAGAGAAAAAGACCAGCACGTTGGATATATTGTCACCGCCAAGTTGTCAAAATACACATAGAGGTCGTTGTGGTGCGAAAGGACACCATCTGAATCTAGACGTGATGATTATGGATTCGATCTCCACTCGGGGTGAATCGTGATCATGATTATATTCATTTCCCTGCTCTGGAAAAAAATGCGGTATTAAGTTCCACCATTCATCAAAGTCTCGAGAGTTGGGCGGGAGGTGGGGGCGAACATTAAGTTCCTTCTGTATATTCTGTTATGCGAGAAAAAACGCGAAGCTACTTTATGTCATAAGCAGTTTAACACGTATTGGTCTTTTAGTCCAGCTCTGCCTATTCAAAACACGATGTTCGACAGAAGCTAATCTAGCAGTCGGGGGGCTAGTGTTTGACGCAAAGCTATTAATACCATTTTTTACATCGAGATCAAGGAATATTGAAATCCATGATGTTTTTGCTTAAATATTGTTATCGTTTCTACTTTTTTTTTAGATTTTTTTTGTGTATTTCCCATGCTTAAGATCTTTTGTTTTTTTTCTTTTATGGTAAAAGAAAAAAAGCAGACAATCTAAATGCTATGAAATTTATTGGAGATACAACTTGGGCAAGTAAACCCAATAATATATAAAAAGCTGGAAACGGCCTAGTGGATGCCAACTGACAAGCTCATTATAGCTTTCAGTTAATTTAAATAAATTTGTATAGGTAAGTTTTTATTTAGATTAGATCAATCTTAATTTTGCCAATAAAGGTTAATAATATATTTTTTTTCCTAATTTTATCTCATAGTTGAATCAATGTGTAATATATATACTAAAATAAAGATAGAGGTCACAAAGTTGCGACTGTAAGTACGACAGGTTGTATTCGATTCCATTCGAGGAAATAAAATATTTAATATTTTTATTTCTTCAGTCTGGTAACGAGGCAAAGCTCAGCGTTGAGTTAGATGCGATGCCTCTATTATATACTTCAGGATTTCAATAAATTGAGACCTTCGCGGTGCAGTCGTTCAATCTACATTCGGGGGAAACCGCTCCTCACTTTCTGCTCTACTTTTTTTAGTTGCGTAACTCAACATCGAACTTTGTCTACCAGAGCGGTGAATATGAAAATAGATTTTAATATAAGCAAAAATATATAAAAAACAATTTTAAAATCTATTCTATTGAAAAAAAAAGTAAATTGAGTGAAATAAACCCCTACTCCGGGGTTTTAAAAATCTAATCTACAATTCAGAAAAACGCGACGTGAATAGTATCGTCTTGTATCGTAAATAGGAATATTTTTCAGTACAATGGCCGTGATTGTAATAGTCGTTTCTATACAATTTCCGCTTCGAGTCGGTTGTATTGAACGTGATCTCAGTTCTGCTGTGACAGTGACGTATTTTACGAATCAAATATATTATATTGTTTACTTTGCTTTAGAGGCCAGTCGTGGCGCAGCGGCACGAAGTATGACTGTAAAACCGACTGGTTGTGGGTTCGATTCCCACTCGAGGAGATGAAATATTTACTTAAATTTATATTTCCATTCTTCGCTCTGGTGTCGAGGCTAAGCGCGGCGTTGAGTTCTACCATTCAACACGCAATGCCTCTAGAATTCGGCAGAAAGTGGGGAACGGAGTGTTCACTAGGTTCCCTCTGCCTACACTGCTGTGTGCGGGAAACAGCGTGAAGCTGATTAATTAATTATTTTGTATTCGGGTTGGTTGATTTGAGTGGTTGCTATCATTAGGGGTACAAATCATATTTGGAAAATAAGTATCCCTGCTGACGGTTAAAGGAGGGCAGGAGGAACCTAGTTTTAAGACACTCCTATATTAGAGCTTGAAAATAAAAATTATAATGTTCAATTAGAAAACGCGAAGTGCTGTTTTATAGCTGGCTATTTGTGAACAATTGTGTGGGTCGCTAAATGAAAAGCGGAGATTGATTGATTGATTAAATTAAATGAATCATTCAGGTTAATTTAATAAAACTGTGTTTATGAAGAGTATATATTTATTTACTCGATACTGTAGTGTTGATGGAGATGAATAAAAAGTCTACTCACGGTTTACACTGAGTATATTCAACACCACTTTAAAGTACATATAGTTTGAACACAAATAGTAAATCACGACACAGTTCATACAAAGTCAACCACAAACATAAGTATATAAAACAGAACACGATAAATACTGATGAATGATGACTGATGGAAGAAAATAATAAAGAAAACAATGGAGCGTATAAAAAGCGCATCGAGTGGCAAGCATCGACTGTTATATGTAAAATATGCCGCCGACAAGGGGGTAGGCGGAAATATTAGAACACATTAAAGGTTCGGTCGACGGCAGCGAGCGCTTTCATATAAATATACTAAATACGAATACTTACTATAAAATATATAAATCCTATTAAATGTATGTATGATTTTATGTATGTATATAAGTGATAAATAAATAAATTACAATATTGAAATATATAAATAACAAACATTAAATAAACTATAAATGTAAATAATAGTTCCTACATCGGACCTACAATACTAAGACAAAAAAAATATTTTAAAATTGTTAATCTCCAGAACAGCTGAACCGAGTTTATCGGACTTGACAGAGGAGATTATGCAGCAAACTTTATGTATTTCTTTTTTTTTAGTTTTACGCTGTATCCCGCACACAGCTGGGTAGGCAGAGGGAACCTACTGTTAACATTTCCCGCCGAATTCTGGAGGCATTACATGTTGCGTGGTGGAAGTCAACAGTTTGCCTCGACACCAGAGCGAAAGAATGAAAATATTAAATATTTAATTTCCTCATACTTCATAAAATATTATATTTCCACAATATATCTTCTAATATATGTGGCATTTATAAACAAAATACTTAAGCTCGTTCACCTATATACGAGTAAAAACGTACAAACATTATATTATTATGTGTGTGTGTATGTATATATGTCTATATGTATCCTATAACAAAACAGCTCTCACTCTGTACGATGTGCTAGAAAAGATTACTAAGCTTGGGGTAGATATCCAGCCAGCCAGGGTCGCTATAAGTTGCTGCAGTTGGCGCTCGATAAGTAGGGGTACAATTCCTATTTAGGGAATGATTTTTTTAACCGTCTTTATGTTTCTGTTTCAAAAGATTAAGAGCGGCCTTGTTTTTGACTTGTTAAGTGGATATTCCACATTTGTTTAGCATAAAGCGTAAAGCTTAGAAATAAGAATAAGAAATTGGCCGGCGTGGCGCGACGGCACAGCGCGATGGTTGTAGATTCTATTCTCGTCTTATTCTCTTCGTCGAGGGGTTATGTGGCTCAACACTAGGCTCCCTCTGCCTACCCTGCTGTTTGCACGATAAAGCGTGAAGCTATGAGATTGCAATGAGAATATGTGCATATTTTCTATATACCTACATAATAAATTGTTATCTGTTTATTATTATTTTCCGTTAAAAGCCACGTGAAATAGATATGGATAAAATTGATATGCAAAAATAAACAATAGAAAAAAGAATTTCTAATATTCTGCCGAATTTGTTCCCCGCCTCGTAATAAGATACGTGAGTATCTGGCGTTTCAGATGGAACGTTCCACGAGAAAGCTATTGAGCTAGTAGTTTTATCTGGGTTTACCTAAGTTTGTAATAGAATTGTTGAATATTTATTAAATTTGTAATTGTGAAGGAAATGTGGGCTAAAAACATCATAATGTATTGATTTAAGTTGGTTCTTGTGTTTATTTAATATACGACTTAAATCATTTAAGGCTAGTATTACAAAATATAATTAAAATTGGTTCTATTATCTCTTACAGAATTAGAACCTATCGTGAGAGAGAGAATATCGTGGTGTTGCGACACAGCGCCCTCGTTATGGTAACCAGACAACATGCGCCGTTTAGTTCCGCGTTTCGGCATGTAACATCTTCAATAATTGGGCAGTACGTTGGAAACTGGCTGTCTTAACAGTACCCTCTGCCTACCCCACTATATGCGGGATAGTGGATTGGTACAACGTCATTTAAATCTAGTAAAGTTATACTTGAAACTTCCGTAAGTTTGTATAGAAGTGAGACTTTCATTAGTTCCGTTAGGTAACTGTAACAAAGATATATGATATCTCTTTTAATAACATACTTAGCTTTTTATTCATGCAAAAAAAGAACCGAAATATCCACTGTCGCTTTTTAAACGGAATATAATGATGAAAGAAAAAAATACAATGTTTTGTTTTTCTTTATTCTTTTCATGTTTTTAGGGTATTGTTATACGGTAGGCAGCGGTAACGGAGTTTGCATGCGCTAACGTTAGATGGATAAAAACTTTTGCTATAGTAGAGGCTCATTGGGAAAAACAAAACTATTACTTTATTTATTAAATAATATGAAGAAAAACATTTCAATGTACTACGAGGCCAGTCGAGACGCAGGGACACAATCCGAAACGCAGGTTGTGAGTTCGATACCCACTCGATGAAATTAAATAATATTTTGGCAACGGAATTATCTCAATGACAACGGACTATCGTAACACTAGGTTCCCGAGTTCCCTTCGCCTACCCTGCTATGTGCGGGATACAGTGTGAAAATAAAAATATTAGGTACTATTTTGAATTGTATTTGTTAAGTGTAAAGCGACATTACAAAAGCCAGCGCGGGGGTAATTTAATATTAAACATTTAGATTTATGGGCTAATAGAATATATTAAGGAAGTCATCGTACTAAAAATGATATTAATACACGTTTTCTTTATTTAGGCGTTTGGATCTTTGATTCTATTTCAGTTTTTTTTGTTTATAATTTTTTAATTTTTTTTAGCTTCACATAATAGACAGGAGAGACCTAGTAATAGCACACTGTTACTGTTAAAATAAAGTTTTAATAAAATAAATAAATAAATGACACTCCCTTCCCCATTCCGACAAATTTTGTGGACATAGTGTTACCAGAGCGAGGAAATAATTTATTTTGCGAGTGTGTTACCACTCAGACAAATAAATTATAGTGGTCAATGTACTAAATGTAAATAATAATGTAATAATTATTTATAGGTTATATTTAAAATATTTTTATTTATTCAGTCCGATAAGATAGACCGTGTGTGTAGTTCCACCTATCAAAGTCAAAGTCAAATTATTTTATTCAACATATTTTAGAATTACTTAATTTTTTTAAACGTCAAATAATTTACCGTCAGTTCAGTAAAATTAATGCGTCAGAACTGAGAAGAACCGGCGCAACCGCAAAGGGTAGGGTCCCTTACCCTAATGATTTTGACTACTCTTCTAATTTCATACAATATCTTGAATAAACCTATCATAAATGCTCGTATCTTTTGATTATGATGACTTAGAAGCTTAATTGACACTGTGCTGTGAGAGACTAGAGGGATTTGGGTATAAAATCTTGATTTCAGCATGATGCTTCCACGTATCCTTGAACTAAATGGTCTAGACAGACGGATACACAGATAGACGGATGTGAACCTGTATTGAATCTGGATACTGGATCGATTTATATTACATCGAGGGTGCTTAGATCTTTACTAGGTAGTAAAATCGACGGAAAAGAAGAAGCAACCCTGTCAAAAAGGGAGGGATGAATGGTCTACCAGTCGGAGCTTTACGCTTTAGCCAAGATAATATAGAACGTAGCAGCAATGATCGTATACCGTCAAGATTTTAAGTGACATGAAATCACTGGAATTATTAAGAAATCTAAATTCACGCACCCTCTGGCGAGGGCAATTAGGATAAGTTGTGATAAAGAACCATGAGATAGTATTGTTTGCTCGTCTCGTTTATGATGATGTAAACAATGCTCTCTTGAAAGTAAAAGTGTGTTAATAATACTATTGAATAGTAAAAACCAATCAACACCTAACGCGAAAATTGTTAAAGCCGATGTACTCTTGAGTGGTGAACTCGTGAGTTCTGTCGATTCCACTCTCTCTCTCCACAGCTCTCATGGTTAGAAAAAGTATTATTACCTAACTATTACGGATGATTATTTACTTTAGTTACTTCCATAATATTATGTCCTATGGAGTAGTCTTTGGGGTAATGGAGCCGGTACTAAAACAATCTTTGTCCTGCAGAATCAAGCTATTCGTACAATCTATATATCATAACTCGATTCCATCGAATTCGTATTTCTTATATGGGACAATATGTATGCTTTTACAATAGGATCCCAGAAAACGTCCGAGAATGTTACTATTTAAAAAAGTTATGAAAAGACTTTTATGTGTTAAAGGTTATTACCAAAATAATGATTTTATACACTTTAACACGCCTTGGAAACGAAACGCTCGCTCCAGTCTTTTTTAGAGGTATCATTGTCACAAATGATTAAAGTTATAAAAAAAATATCTAAATTTTACCTACAGTTATTCACTGAAAAAAAAACCATTACAGACGTATATATTTAATTAGTTTCATACAAATTTAATGCATACGTCCACAAACTTATATTGTCAATATAATAATTTTTCAAATAACATTGCCATCTAAGGAAGTAATATTCATAACTTCCTTTATTCATGTAATGTGAGGTAGACATTTAATAAGGGAAGTCGGTGAAATAACAATACCTACTACATTAAGGAGGGCATATCTACTCGTAACTTATAGGCATTTTTCACGGAGCAAATAGAGCCAATATCTAAAATATCTATATTGGTTATATAAAGAGATAGAATTCTTTTGTTCAGAATCATTACAGAGGAATTTTTAAATACTGGTAAGAAAAATCTTGTATAACTATACATTATGTGAAACGCGACGGTTTGGGATTCTATACCCATACGGGGAAAGAAGTATTTATTGTCATTCCTTGTAAGACAAAGCGCGGCGTTGAGCTCTGTCACTTACACTCAATGTCACTCTGTGTATCCTGCTACGCAAGTTAAACCGTAAAGTTGATAAAAGAAGTATAAACTAGTACAAGATTCTGTTCTTCACCTTCGGTTTTTTAAATTCCACTATGTCGATTATTTGGTGCAACAATGACGTAATCTGTCATTGTTGCACCAAATCAGCGATGTGTGTGTGTAATAATTTATTTATAAGCCACGGAAAAATTAAAATATTTGGAATATAAATAAGAGCCAGTCCTGTGGCAGGGGCACAAAGTGTGACTGTAAAATCGACTGGTTGTGGGTTCGATCCCCACTCAAGGAAATGAAACATTTATTTACATTTATATTTTCATTTCTTCGCTCTGGTGTCGCTCTGCCTAGAGCTCTGCCTAGAGCTCGGCGTTAACTTTCGCTACTCAACACACAATGTCTCCAGAACTCGGCGAAAAGTTGGAAACGGAGTGTCCTAACACTAAGTTCCCTCTGCCTAACCTGCTATGTGTGGGATACAGCGTGAAGCTGATTTGATTTTTTTTAATTAAATAAAGCAGGGAAGACAGTAAGAACAAATCAAGTAAGTGATGGCACTCAACACAGCGCTTTACATTATCAGGGCGGCAATATTTTCTCTTGAAAGGGGATCGTATCTAAAACATTTATAATGAGATAGTCCCGCTGCGTTGCGACAATTTTAATATTTTATTTATTTGCATTTGATAATACATCATTGATCATAGGATCAGTTTAATATAAAATTTTAATGAAATCATCAATCGACATAGAATTAAGCTTCTCATTAAAAATCATGATAATCAATTTGACAAAAGATTAATGTTATGCATTAAATTGACCAAACAATATTAAAGTATGAAATAAATAAATAACCAACCACATCATAGACTGAGACCTTCGTGGCACAGTAGGTTAACATCCAACTGTTAACGCGATTCCTATCCCACTGGAAAAGAAATGAATTATTTAATTATTTTCATTTTACCAGTTACTCTCTGTACGCATTCTCTTAAATTTTGGCCGGAAAGCGGTGAATGGCGATAGAATCTTTTGTTTTTTCAGGCCAGTCAAACCAGAGCGAGGAAAATGAAAATATTTAATTCCCTCGAGTGGATATTGAACCCAAAACCATCGCGTTAACAGTCAAACCCCATAAACAAATAAGTAAGATGATAATGTATCTAGACATTATAACTTCAAGACTCCTCTGTCAACCTACCTACTAGGCGTCGGCGGCGGCGGTGGCGGCGCGGCGTTCAATTACTGAAGTTAATGATATACAGATTAAATAGATAAAGTATCTTCATTATCCAACACTAAGTCTGATAAATATATCCTGTGAGAGCTAACCGCATAAATTACAGGCTTTTGTCTCACCTTGTTTACTTTGTAAATACGAATCGTGTGACTGGAATGGCATTTTTAGATAAGATGGCATTTGTTTCAGGCCAGTCGTGGCGCAGGGGCAGATACGTGTGACTGTCGCGACAGGTGGTGGGTTCGATTCCCACTCGGGCGAATGATTTATTTTCATTTTCTCGTTGATAGTAACAAGAAAAACTGTGACGTTTGAATTCTGCCGCGCAACGCTCTTTGAAGCTTGTTATCTGTTAATCAATATAAAATATTCATTCTGTCACATTAAATTAAGATACTTAACTTCACCCTCGGAGAAGATGTTTAAAGCATGTGATAAAATTTCAAAAGCATATGCAATATAAAAAGTTTACGACCGACTCCCCCGCACTCAGTAAGTGCAACTCGAGTTGAAACTATGATCGTACCAATAAATTTACATAAATTTTTACTTCCCAATGCTGAAGCTACTAAGATATATAAATGTTAAGTAAGAATTGTCTTTTTTTTCTTTAATTTTGCGCTGTATATGCAAACGCATATAATAGGAAAGATACAGGGACACTCCCTTCCCTACGGACCGCCTAATTTTCGAGAAATAACACGTTGAGTGGCGGAACTCAGCGCCACGCTAAAAATCTTTAAAATTTTGAAATAAGTGAAATTTGTATTGATAATTCAACTATAATCAATATTTATTGTATTCGCCTGCATAATTCTTGGTCCCGATCTGAATTCGAACTGGTAACCAGAAACCTAATCACTGTACCAAAGCAAAGAAACATAATAAATGACTCCACTACACAGTATTAGCATTCCATTTAATAAATTAAGTTACGAAAAAAATGTGTAATTGTATTAGAGAATATGTAAAGTGCCTTTGCGACCTTTAGTTTTTGGCACGATCTAAGTAGTGCCGGCGATAAATCCATGAATCTGATACTTTTGTATGTCACGTTTTTGATTTAAGTTCCCCGGAGAAGGATGACGCCATCGGTTGGTATTTTTTTGCTGTAGTAACGAGGGCTGTGCGTTCTAAGGCGGCTGGGATGTGGTATAGTGGATTATATCAAGACAATTAGCGCGCTTTAATATCGCCTATAACCTTTTTCAATAAGGGAGATACACAATACAAAAATAAATTATCAAAACCGTACAGTAATTTTCGAGATTAGTGCTTTGAACAAAAGAAATATTTCAGAATTCATTCCAATACTAGCTGTACAGGATACAGCTACTGCGTTGCTACACTACCAAATAAAGAAATCATTGGGATGAAAGTGGCGGCATCTACCGAAAATTAGTCGTACCAACTCAGAAACCTCCGTGGTCTCATGCACAACAACTTTGCTAAAGACCAAGACACGATCAAATGCATCGTTTACGATTCTATAAAGGACATACAGACAATCATTTATTTTTATATATGTATATAGATTGTAAATCTATATAAAGATATAGATATATTTCCATTTCACTGGTATGTTACAAAAAAATCATATTTTTATAGCTATACAGGAATATAGCTATCAAAAGTACGTGTTTAATATTTTTGAACTTTACGCTGTCTCTCGTATTTATGTAGCATGTTAGACAGAGGGAACCTAGTGTTAAGGCACTCTGTTACTCTTTTTCAGGCCAAAGTGGGCCAAACTCCAACGTCGCCGTTCGCTTTAATACCAGGGCGAAAATTCACCACAGCCATTCACCACATCCCACCCATAGTTTGGATCGAACCCACAACCATCATTTCTATAGTCAGACTCTGCGCCTACCCGCCCGACAATTAACACAAAATAATTTAATATTTTGTCAAGAAAACGTACATGAGTGAAAATGAAGTGGAGTTAATTGACCAATTAGGTCACCTCTTAAATCTTAATAAGCTTTCTATGATACTCGAAAATTAAACGGATTTAAAAGATAAAATTGAGCTTATTTGAATGTACATGTCCTTATATAACGTATATAAATTGAGAATTTATTTAATATAAATACGTAGGTACGTTTAAATACCTACCAAGCTTTATGCATGCTATGCTTTGAATAGCGGAACTAAACGCCGTGCTTTGCCTCGAAAAATATTTTTTTCTTTCCCGAATCGAATCGAATAAACAACTTGACGCATTAACAGAAGCATGCTTGTGCTCATGCGCCACGACAGTTCTCAAAGTACTGCATTTTATTTTAAAAGTGATATGTAATTCCACGATTTAGATATGAATTCCCGACTATTAGATTCAATCCCACTGCAAAGCTTGTACAACATAGCTCTAGGTTCTCGCTACTTCTACTTACCTATAACGATCATATATAAAATTAAATTACCTTCGGCGGAACTCAATGCCGCGCTTTGCCTCGACACTTAAATGAAAATATAAAATTTAAATAAATATTTCATTTTCTCGAGAGGGGATCGAACTTACAACCAGTCGCGTTTTCAGTCACACACTTGTGTCTCTTCATCGCGATTGTAAAGAAATCTGTTTCAAGCAGTTTGGCCCATAGTGGAGTAGGCTCTGAGAATCTATTTTAACGCTGTTACACTGCTTACGTAAATAATACTACTCGTTACAATTTAAAGACAATAAAAAACTTACTTAAAAATATATTGTCTCGCATAGCACGGTAGGCACAAGGATCAATATTCGAGACATTCCGTATTGAATGGCGGAAATCAACACCGTGCTTAGTTTCGTAACCAGATCGTACAAATCAAAACAACTCATTATCTCGAGTGGGAATCGAGCCCACAACCATCACGTTAACCGTACATATCGATATATGCAATATATCATCAAAATAAAATATCGCATTTTAATCGAATATTTCTCAGATCTTTCTTCTCATTTAACATTTCATAAAAGCTCAGGAAATTAAGCTCTCTATTATTTTTTGCCATCCTCTCCATTCAGTTTAAGCAGAGTGATTTTTAATTCCGCCTACTGAAGCTTTTCATACCAATAAATTGGACAAATTTAATGGATATTGAATTAAATTAAATCATTTTGTAAAGCTCCGGTTGCTTTACACGTTACGTCAATTTATTTATCTGATTTGACGAAAACAGGCCCCTTCGTTACAGGATTTGTATAATTGAAAGGGAATATATGTACGCAATGTTTAATTGAGGGGCCGTTGTGGCAGTGGGGCAGGCGCTGACTGTAAGCGCGATAGTTATGAGTTAGATTCCCACTTAGGAAATAAATTATTTTAATTGTCTCTAGCCCTTTAAGTGGCTTTACTAACAAGCAAGCACGTAAAACACACAAATACTCACACACGTAAAATCTACGCGCAGTGTCTTGAACATTGGGGAACGGAATGTCTTTCTACTAGGTTCCATGCTCTATGCGGGTTACAGCTCGAAGCTAGATAAATTAAAGAGTTTTGTTTTGTGTCATAATTGATTACGATCAAAATGGCACATTACAGTTGTTGCTTTTTTGGGAAATGTTCTAAACATGATGTTCTGAATTCGAATTTTACTTTTAAGATCATTGAATATATTTACTAAGTAATATGTCATATTTTTTTTAACTTCACGTTGTATCCCGCGTTTAGCTAGTGTTAAGATATTTCGTGCTCCAATTTTTGCAAAATTATAGAAACATGGCGTGTTCAGTGGCGGAACTAAACGCCTAACTTAGTAGAGCGAGGAAAAGAAAATAAATAAATCCCCCCTTCTAGTATTCAAACCCATAATCGTCGCTCTTATAGACTCTTTACCCCTACGTCGATGGGCGACATAAAAAAAAATCAGCTTCACGCTGTATCCCGGACTATATTCAAAATAATCCATAAAAAAGTAAATTTCCTAATTCTTTTTTACACATATCCAACCAATCAAAACACACTCAAAATGATAATTAACAAAAGTACATTATGAATGTTCCATAGTAAGAAAGTGAAAACTCTAAGGTGGTTCTCGTTCGTGAGATAAAGCGGACGCTATAGGTAACTTGTCAAATAGACAATTTACATACTAAAGTAGCTTTCCAATTAAGATAAATATCTATTAGTACATTTAACTCGGCGCGGCGCGTCGTGACCGAGGATTTATTTGCAATTTCCTTTATTCTAACGTATCTAATATAATGTATCTAAATATCTAATATAATGAAGAACTCTTTGTGGTGTAGTTTTATGAGATGGTTGTTACTTCGAATCTTACTTCAAGGCAAAATTCATATTTTTAACTTATAAATGAGGTCGGTGGTGGGGAACGGAGTGTCGTAACACTAGACACTTCTCTGTGGCTATCCTGCTAAGGTTTTTTTCCACACATATATTTGCATTGTGCCGCATAAAGAATAGTAGACAGAAATAATCTAGTGTTACGGCACTCTGTTATATTGGCAGAATTCAGCAAATAAATAAAAAGAATTAATTCCATCGACCAAAAATTGAACTTTGAACCATCGCCTCACCAAGAGGACCTCATTTAGAAAATTGTGAGTAGAGAACTGAGTGACCTACCACTCTATTATTACATAAAATACAAGAAATGTGATAAGATAAAAAATTTATCTAATACTTGAAATTCTAACGACGTAATTTCAAATGTTTCGTAAATATTGCAGCTTTAATGAGCTTCCTTAATTTATGGTTACTAATAAACTTTTTTATGGATTATTTTTAACGTCACAATGTTAATTACCAGTGCTATGATACAAGTGGCAGATATAATTTTAACGCCTACTTATCTTCTTGTTACTCTTATTATATATATAATAGCGTGCTATCTTATACATACAAGAATTCAATTCAAATAAGTAGTTTCACCCATCAGCGCACACAACCGACCAAAACATTATCAATACAATCTAAATTGTTATATATTAATATATATAAAGTTTAGATTTCTGTAAATTTTGGCTTATCTCTAGTAGAATAGGAAGAAAGGAGCATTAAATACTACACTCCCTACCCCTACCTCTGTTGTTTACTACCTCAAGCATCACAAGAGTGCAGACACTTCCATTCTGCACTCTCCGCCGAATTCATAAGACATTTCATGTAGAATGGCATATTTCATTCCCACGAATGGGAATTAAGCCCACGACCGTCGCGTTTACAGTTGCACAATTGTGCACTTGCGCCACGATGGCATCTGAATGAAAACATTTTAAATATTATGATTTCCCCTGTCGAGCATCGAACCCACAACCATCGCATGTGGCCTAACAAGTATATTAGTCTATAGGAAAGTAGGAAAGCTTATAATAAAGCGTTAACGCCCAAGATTGAAAACATAATAGACTTACAACACTATTGACATTGCGGGAAAGTTGCGATCACTTTCATAATTACTTAGTGTTCGAAGGGTCTTTGTTAAATGTGTGATATTTAGTGATGGGATATTTATAATCTTTGATTATTTAGTGAGACTGTGACGCGGGGCTGACTGGGAGTACGATAGTCGTGAGTTCGATCCACATTTAGGGGAAAGGTTTTTATTAACATGGAAATCAGGATCTTGGTGTTAAGGCACCTCTGTTCCTCACCTTACGCCGAATTTTTGAGGTATTACGTGTTGAGTAGCGTAACTCAGCGCAAAATTATGCTTCGTTACCAGAGGAGGAAATGAAAATATTAAATATCCGCGCATTTACAGTCTCACGTTTGTACCCTTGGCCCGCGACGACCTCGCCTTTTTTTAAAAAAGCTTAAAATATAAGCAAAAATGGACACAAACATATCACCACATAACATTTACTCATTCTTTATATTTGTTAAGATTAGAGGGAAAAAAGAAAAAGAAGAATATTTCTCGCATCCTCGTGACGTCACATCACCGCGTTAGCGAAACAATAACATTAATCTTGGGGGGTTATGCTGACAGCACTGTCTTTTGAGATTCAAGGTCCATTGAACGCATTTACATACAAATATTTGCTTAAACAATTATTTAGAGTTGACAAAGAAGACTATTCAGGCCAGTCGTGGCGCAGTGGTACAAGCGTGTGACTGTAAACGCGACAAGTTGTAACTTCGATTCCCACTCGAGGAAATTAAATACTGAATATTTTCATGTCTTCGTTTCTGGTGTCGGAGTAAAAACACGATATTGCTTTTAGAATTCGTCGGAAAATGTAGAGTATAGTGTCTAAGTACAAGGCTCCTTCAGCCCACCCTGCTACATGCGGGATACAGCGTGAAGGTGAAAAGAAATGAAACAGTAGAATGGCTGACTGCGTTGAGTTCCACTAATTATACGTAATGTCTCTAAAATTGTGTGGCGCGTGTTGAACGAAGTGTCGTAACACTGGCCTCAGTGTGAAAGTATTAGAAAATAAAATATTTAAAAAAATGGCCATCAACACGCCGTGCTTTTTTTTCTCCCTTTGATTATCGTACTTTGCGGGATACAGAGTGACTCAGAAAAAAGATAAATAAAAAATATTACGATTTATCACACAATGTATGTAGATCAACATCTCTCGTCAGTAAATCAATCAATCAGTCACCTTTCTTCAGTAAACTTAGCAAATAAATTGTATTGTTTTGAAAGAAAATAAACAAGACGCGTTACTTACCGGAAGTTCTTTCAAAGATAAAGATAAGCCTATGTCATGTGTTTTGCGCACAAAAGCGTCGTAAAGAAGTTTTCTTTCACGTCGCTCCTCTGTTAGAGCTTATAGTACGAGTACATCGCGATTGATGCACTTTTTATTTTACTCGACATTGCTTTGTATGTATTTAGTTTGTTAATCGACATAAAAAAAGGAGGTTATGAATATGCAATGTATCGATGAAACTGAATGATATTTGAGTATAATACTCTAGGAAAAAAAGGAAATAAAAGCTAATTAAATTGTTTCACTGTTATGAGCCCAGTCGTAGCGCAGGGGCACAAAGTGTGACTGTAAAACGGACTGGTTGTGGGTTCGATCCCCACTCGAGGAGATGAAATATTTACTTAAATTGATATTTCCATTTCTTCGCTCTGGTGTCGATTCAAAACGCGGTGTTGAGTTCTGTCACTCAACACACACTGCCTCCAGAATTCAGTAGAAAGTGGGGAACGGAGTGTCTTAACACTAGGTTCCCTCTGCCTACCCTACTGTGTGCGGGATACAGCGTGAAGCTGATTTTAAATTGTTTCACTAATTTCAAAACTGTCGAATTAACTCAAGAAATAAAAATAAAGAATATAAATATTTCACTCTTCCGAATCGAATCCGCAACCATCGCCTTTCCTTATAATTAAAAATATTTTAATATATATACGTAAATATTTCCACTGAGCCACAGCGGATTTTCAATTTAATGTAATATATCTTGTTTACGTTTCGCAACTTTTGTTTAAAATTCATACACATTTTGTTCCGGCCGCCCATTCATTTGTAAATATATTTTGATCGTATTGGTCGATTCATTTCTTTATTTATGGTTATTGAAAGCTCTTTGAACACAGCTTTTTATTTCACCTGCAACAGTGAAATATGTTCATTTACTAATAATAAAAATAAGTTTTGTTTTTCAATGTGGTAAGCTTACATTTAGTGTAATATATTATTATACTCATACTCTTATTACTCACATCTTGTTCTTTATTTTACCTTATATAAAAAAACATATAATCTATTCATAAACATGTAAACTTGTAAAGGCGTAGCGGCATAGCAGTTGACAGTAAACGCAACGGATGTGGGTTCCATTTCTACTTGGGGAATGAAATACATAATTTCCTCGCTCTGGTAACAAGAAGGTTATGTATGATACATGACCCATTCTAAGTGCCCGAGGTACCTTTGACCTCAGGTACAATTCCATCGAGGTAATTTACGTGGTAGGATAGTTAGCTTTAGGCATCGATAAATGGATTATTTAACACAAAAACTATCAAATCGAACCAGTAGTTTTTGAGAATATCGCGTTTAATCAAACGAACTGTTTATCTTTACAATACTATTATAGCTAATACTATAATATATATATATATATATATATATATATATATATATATATATATATATATATATATATATATATATATATATATATATATATATATATATATATGGATGATTTTCTATTTCTCCATCGCCTTATACACATGTAGGTTAAGTTCATTTATTTAATAAGGTTAAGTGAACAGTTACTAGTTGAGGAAAGTTGCTCTAAAGATGCAACACAGTAACATTTTTTGTTAATGAATAAATAACTTTTTGTACAAGACTCCGTATCTCCGTCGTTTATTTCAGTGGCATATCATTTTATTTTCCGTATTTTGGAGTAAATCATATTATTTTTTTATTTTATATTCTTCACATTTTTACTTTTTGTTAGCTTCATATTTTACCTTGCGTATACTCGTATAACGATAAGGCGAAGGGACTTTAATGTTTGGACATTACATTTTTATGTTAAGTGGAGGAACTCAACACCGTGTTACGTTTACCTAAAGAGAGGAAAAAGAAAATAATTCACTTCCCTGTAGCCGGTACTGAGCCCGACATTGTCACGTTTTAATTTCAATACTATTGGTTCCAAATGTAAGTACTTAGAATGACAAGTACGCAGGTGTTTTGTGAGAAAAGTTGGTATACATAAAAGCTCTACCTTGCGACACAGTGGCGCTACTATTGTAGAGTTGAGCAGTTTGTATTGTAGTGCAAACTAAACTTTGCCAAATTCGTATCGTTTCTGCCACATGAGCCGTCGTTTGTTGGCTATTTGGTTCTATTGATAATAGAAAAAAAAAACATTTAGGTTTATTCTTTAAAAAAATAATTTAATGTCTGTTAAATCAGTTTACTTACGGACGATAATTTTACTATCATTGAATTATTATCATTTTGTATGTACAAGAAGGTGTTTTTGTATTCTATTTTTTATAGTGTTAGTAGTAGTAGTATTTCGTATAATTTTGCGAAATTTCAGCGTTTTACGCCGCAGAGTTGCTTACTTTCAGTAACTGTTACTCAACGTCCGAAGAGTTTTGATAAAAATATATAGAATTGAAATTCTATTTTATTTCAATCATTTTCAGAGTAAAAATTAGATAAATGATTCCTCATTCCACCGCCGGCGGTCGCGACGGCAATAATTTAATCAAGTATTGGATTTCTTCAGTGAACTCTGCGTTATGTCGGTACGATTTATTGGTCTCTGTTTTGTATTCTAATTGATCTGGAGAAAGAAGAAAAAATATGTCCATTAAATAACTTGGTTGTAAATTGACACGTTGTTACATATTGAGGTTGCTCCGCCAGTTAACTGTCTAGCAATTGGGCAGGATGTGGGGAACGGAGTGACGTGATACTATGTTCTTTCTGCCCACCTCGGCCATTCTAGATTAGTGCTTGAGGTTAAAAAAACCATTCAAGTAGAACCATGAAAGTAAAACAAACAGCGCATGTATTTATCAAATGGTTTTAACGATATACAGAGTGTTTGGAGTGTGAGACCTTTTCAACGAATTCTATAAAAAACTGAAACATAAAGCTACAATACAATTTTCCATACACAGTATTTTTAATATCGTTTTTTTTATTATTTTCATGTTTTTTCGAAACTATACTATTTGGTCTGTGAAGAAAATAAATTTATATATAATTATGTGTTTTGAGATCGGTCGTGGCGCAGCGGCACTATTTCGGCTTTTCAGGTGATGCAACAGGTTGTGGATTCGATTCCCACTCGAGGAAATTAAATATTTAATATTTTTATTTCCTCGCTCTGGTAGGGAGACAAAGCTTAAAAGTAACGAAGTGTTATAACACTCCGTTACCATTTAGATAGTTGTGATGAGACAAAAGATAATGTCAACATCATCTTTTGTCTCGTCACTTAGCCATTCAACACGGCAATGTCTCAAATTTGGGCGGAGCGTGAACTCCGGAGAATTTTTGTACTAGCTGTTGTTCTACTCTCCTATGTTGGAAAAGCGTGAATCTCTTGATTAATATTCTCTCATGGGAATTGAAGTCACAATAATCGCACTTATATTCAGACACTTACTAACTGAGCCACAATGGTTAAAATATAAATATAGCGTAAGAATAATAGCAACATGTCCGCAATACTCGCTCGGCCCGTGCGCCACGCCTCGTCTCTTAAAATATATCTTTTGACGGCGTCTGAAAATAACTACGTACAATTAAGTTGCCGCCTTATTATGAGCTGTCCTAATGGTTTTAATAATATATTGTTAGAGATTTTAACAGTTTCCTACGGTATTCGTTAGTAAACGATTAGTATTGTTGGCGTTTTGAAGACGTAAAAGTTCTCGTGACTCGGAGGAATGATCCTGGCTTTGGTAATGAAATAATGGGTGGTGTTGGTTGGGTCTCAAAAATTTGGGCGTTGCGTGAAAAAACGGAGTGTCTTAATACCATGTAAAAAACCAGACAAGCGCGAGTCGGGCTCGGCCACCGAGGATTCCGTACAAACATTGGAGGTGTCGAGCTTTTTCTAAAATTCAGGCTTAGCCTAGTCAAAGTCCTTTCATCTGTGAACTAGCGGCTTTAATATCACAATTAGCTCCACTTAGGCCAAGGCCATTATTTTTTAGGATTTATCCACAAATATATAACTTTTTGATTTTTTTCCTAATCAAGTACTACCTGTAGATGTTAGCTGCCAAATTTCATAATTCTAGGTAAACCGAAAGTACCTTATTAATTTTGATTCCCTTTATAGTGTCGAAATACGCGCCGTAGATCCGAGATAAAGGTTTTTGACAGACCGACAGACAGACAGGCGGACTATTAAGTGATCTTATAAGGGTTCCTTTTTTCTTTAAAAGGAACGGAACCCTAAAACACAATTAACTCATTCCTCCGAGTTGGAATCGAACTTCCAACCGTCGCATTACGCTACGACGGCCTCTAATATGAACATATGTACATATGTATTTTCGTATGTATGTAAGGTGTATGGCATCCTGACGCGAACAATGAAACTATTTTTGTTCGTGATTCCGGACACGCTTGTTTACACTCACTCAGCGGGTTTTGTCTTTCAAAATGTTTAACATGTTTTTAATTATTAACATTCCTATTGACGTTTGTAATTAATAATAGGTGACTCTCTAATATTATAGTTTTTTTTTACCTTTACGATGTATTCCGCATGTAACAGAGACAGCAGAGCCCAGCCTAGTGCTGAGATACACCGTTCCCCACATTGCGTATTTAGTGGCGGAACTTAACGCTGCACTTTACCTTGTTAAAATTCATTTCCCCAACTGGAAATCGAACCCACAATCATCGCGTTTCGTGCAGACACTGGTGCCGCTGCAACGCAACGGCTTTAAGTTATAGTTTTGAGAGTAATATTTCATAATAGTATATTCACGTTTATAAGAGAATGGCTATTTAGGTTTCGTCAATTAAATGTGATTTAAAAGTAAACCTTAGAACAGATACATGAAAGAATTTCAAAATACAAAAAAAATATGTGAACTTATTTAACATCACGTTATATCCCGCAGCAAGGCAGGGGGACATGGGAACCTAGGACATTCCGTTCTCTATTAAAATACTTCCGTTCCCTACTTTCCGCAAAATTCTTGAGGTATTACGTGTTGAGTGGCGGAACTCAACGTCCCGCTCCCGCTTGCCTCGTTACCAAAGCGAGAAAATGTAAATATTAAATATTTTCATTTCCTCGAATAGGAATCGAACCCACAATCGTTGCGCTGACAGTCACAAGCTTGTGCCCCTGAGCCACGACAGCGTAAGAAAAATTTCTAATATTATAATAAAAGAGTGTTCGTTTAATAATAAGCTCTTATTCAGAAAAGCTGTAGAAGCTTTTATCACGAGAGGTATTTAAATAAAGAAAATATACAATAACCGACACTATCGAAACCCAGTTGCAAAGTGTTTAAGTGCTTATATTTATAACTTACCACAGACCCAACTGCGGCCTAGCCCGCTTTAATTTATTGTTATATTATAGCGAAATCATACAAAATCTTTACATAAATTGTAGCCTTATCAATCCCCACAATTATTTACATGTATAATATTAAATTATATATTATTTAGTAGGATTACTTGGATACTGTACTTTTGAAGTCATTGCAGCGTAGTGCGTGGTTTTAGCTCCACGCTGTATCTCGTACACAGCAGGGTAGGCAGAGGGAACCTAGGTACCCAGTGTTAAGATACCCCGAGGTGTATTTATATTTTCAATATCCCAAACCGAAGAGCGCGGCGTTAAGTTCCGCCACTTGACAATGTACTGTACTAATAATATACTGTGGATTCTCTTTGTCCTGCTACGGGGTAAAAAATATGAAGCTGCAAAATGTATTTTTAACGTGGACAGATAAAATACAATTCATTTCATTTCATTTCAATTAAATAAAATAACCTTTTTTAAAACTTGCTTGTTTTTAAAGCTTTTTTTTTCATAATGTATTGTATTTCATTTGATATATATATAGTAGTTTGTGCAAAAATTTATAATACGCCGTTTTGAAACGGCGGCCATTTTGGATTAAGAAGAACATTAGTTATATGTAATTTGATTATCATCAGAACTGAAGTCGTAATCCAAATTTCAGCTCTATCGGACACTGGGAAGTAACTCAAATTGGGTGTGTAAGATTTCACATACACTAACCTCACACACACACTGACACAGCAAGTTAGATAAAACCTTGTAAAGAAGAGAACAGTGTAACTTAAACTAGGTTCTAGTTACACTGTTCTCTTCTTTTGTTTTATAAATATCTTCAAATTTAAGAAAGATCATATCATTTTTGAAAATTAAAATATTACAATATAATTGTATATTATATTTATTAAGGTATGATAATATAAAATTTCAGCTTCTCGCTTTCAATAGCAGGGTAGGCAGAAAGAACCTAGTGTTGACACGCCGTCAACTTTTTAGCTTTCTATACCAAAGCGAGGTAATGAAAATAATTTATTCTCCCGAGTGTGAAATGGACAGATAACTATCGTCTTTACGCTTAAACCCTATCCTACTGCGCCAAACGTCTAAAATAAACTCTACAACATGTTATTCCAAACCATAACCAAAATCATAATCAAAATCAATGAGGTTTAAACGAATTTACAGAAAGCCACATCTCTTTGATATATCCTCATTACAGACAGCGCCGTCCTCAAGACCATGGAAAATTCCTTCGAACATCATAATTTCGTTACACTATATATAAAATTGTTTCTTTCGAAGATTGCATTGAAATTTGCTTGAAGAATTCGGTATAGCAATTTATTTAAGTAAATAATAAAAATATTGATTATGGGTTCGATTCCGGCTCGGGGAAATGAATGGTTTTTATATATGGTAACAAGTCAGAGGCTCTGCTCTGAGTTCCGCCCCTCAACACTGAATGTATCTAAATTTCTGCGGAAATTAGAAAACGGAGAACGGAATGTCATAGCAAAAAGTTCCCTCTATTAAACGTGAGATAAAAATATTCACGTCAATAAATTATTTAAAATTTTTGTTACCTAATCTTATAATTTTACCTATTTCATAATCCCGTAAATGTTAAGAAGAGATGGAAAAAAATCATGTACGAATCGCAGAGAAAACAGAAAGAATTACCACTATTTAGATATGAAACTATTTTTGAATATTATAGTAAAATATTTTCTACTTTAAATCGCTTTCGTTTAAAACTTCCCCTCGTTTCTCGTTTAGGTTTAACTAGCTAAGGTTTTAATCGCAGTTAAACTGTTACAAACAGGATTACCACTAAACGGGCGGCGGCTTCAGTCAAAAGTACCAGTTATAGGCCAGTAGTGAATGTAACGATGTGGCCGTTTGAGATTGTTTGCGTGAAAATAAGTTCAAATACGTAACATTTTTCAAACTCAAAGTTCATTTTATCTAAGCAATTTAAAATAAAGAAATTAAGACAATTTATTTTAAGTGAAAATTTCTAATAACAGCTTTTTTTCATTATGAAATATAGAAATTTAAAAGAGGGGGAAGAATATTTAATTTTATGACTTCTGCCTTCATGGACACCAAATGTTTTAACACTAGGTTTCCAGGTTTTCTCTATTTGCAGATTGCAGATAACAAAAAAAAGAAAAAAAAGAAAAGAGACCGTCATGGCGCAGTGGGACAGTAACTGCATAAAAGCGCGAAAGTTGCGTGTTCGATTCTTACTCGGAAAAATGTTTAAATTTTAATTATTTCAATATCTTCGTTCAGCCACCCAAATCGCAAATCCTTAGGAATTCGGCGGAAAGTGGGGGACGGAATGTCTTAACACTAGGTTCCACTTGTTACCATAAATATTCATATTTCTAATAAGCTTCATACAACATTTCAAAAATAAAGGGCAGGGGTCCCCATAGCTAATGTTATTGCGGCAAAAGATGATAAATTCGTCGAATGATCGCGCGTGTCCACCTGCTACTGTAATGAGTGTTGTGTATTTCAGCCCGCCACAGTGGCGAGTGCGAGTATAATGCCGAAGAGAATGTTTGATTAAACTATCTAATCGCAACAACTATAGCTTCAATTGGATTTATTTTATCTTAGATAGTCCATTTACCAAAGGTCAATCATATTTATATAGACTATATTCAATTATGTTAATTTTTTGTCACTTATTTACCTACTCTATAAAAGCCTAATATATAATTCAGAAAAAAATAAATTCCCAAAAATGAAAAAGTTTTTGAACATTTTTAAAGTGTTATTCCACACTTAGGAAAGAAAATATTTATTTAGAAAACGTATAAAAATTTGAACGGTTTCCAGGAGGCGCGGGTTCGAGTCCCGCTACGTTCAAATTTTTATACGTTTTCTAAATAAGTATAATGAAAAAGTTATTTTTCGAACAAAATAAATAATAAAATTATCGTTTTTAAAAAAAACGCCATTTGTAAAGAATATTATAAACATGCACACATAAGCACACACTTACCTTACTTACTTAATTCATTCAAGAAATGGAGTCGCAGCAACTAGCGTAGGTACGAGTATGTAGCTAACGGCGGCGAAGTGATGTTAAATCAACGCAACACTTAGGAATACACTTTACACACACTCACATTTATCGTGTCATTGGTCCACCTATTTCTTAGATAGCTAGATTTTTTTTTCAAAGTATCCCCCTTGTTTTGAATTTAAACCTTCAACTTCTTGACATCAACAACAAACAAATAGTCACTGACAAAGTCACTGTCACTGACAAGTTGTCGGTGTGGCAATTGCAAAAACTTACAACATGATTTACAATAAATATCTTATTTTTATGTTTTATTTGAATTTAAAAGCCTAATTTACATAAATTATGTTTATAAAAATATTTATCCCAAAATCCGAATACTAATTTTCATTACAGATTTAAATTTTAATAATTACTTTTATAATAATAATAAATACAAGAAATAATAATAAAATATTCATTTGGAATCTGTTGACACTACTAATTATTTAAAAAGTTACTATTACAAGTCAAGTCAGTAATTTTTTATTGTCTTTTTTCACATAATAGCTATAAATAAAGATGTAATTGTTACAAACAATAATTTATCTTTCAAAGCAATTTTATAAGCAGAGATATTAAATAATACAAGTTTTCAATTGTCAATACTTATTTGTTTCGTATTGAGTTTTTGTAGGTTCCCATGTAACATTATAAGACTCGTTTCTATTTAATTTTTATACGATTTTGTATCAAAATATTTAAACAAACTTAAATAATAATAAAAATCTTAATAAACTCTGTCTTGTTGTTTGCTTTATTTTGACGTCTATAGATTTTGAGTGATTATTAAGTGGTTTAAATTATTTGGATGTCGTTTAATATTAATTTTATTATTGTCACGAATATGGCATGAGAGTCCTGAGTATTTCTCTTAAATGTGAAACTATTGTGTGTCAGTATTTGAGTGAACCATCAAAAATACATTTTTAAACTAGAAACAAACTAATGTGGAGTTTTAATATTACTTATTATAAAAATATTAGTGGTAATAAAAGGAAAATGCGACGACGACGATGTAAAACTAATGTTAAATATAAGTACCTATCTATCGTAGTTCAATATCGTTTTGTGTGTTTAAAAATTGGAATATAATTTTGTGGGTGGTTTAATAAACATGCATTATTTCGAAATAATTTCATAATAAAGGAGATATAATAAATTTCCTTAAAGTAGGATTTTATTAAACAATTTTAATAAGAGCTTTGAACGTTGTTTAGATTTATTATAAAAAATAGGTAATTACGTGACGAGAAATATCGTTCTTTCTTGTTCGGTTATGTGTTGTAGGAATGAAAAGTAGGCATAGGATCCGCAACACTTAGTAGTATTTTTGTAGTAGTATGTGTATGTATGCGTCACACGAAATAAAGGTTTGGATAAAAATCGTGCAATGAAAAAAAATCCTATGTCTAGACTGTTGAGTTATCTTGATTAGTTTCTTTAGGTCTGGGTTTGAAATATTTTAACAGTTGACGGTACTTACATCATGCTACAAAATAAGAACATTATATCTAAGCGAAATAAGAATCATTTGAGGGAGAAAAAAATTAAAAATCGTGGCGCAGTGGCATAAACGCGACAGGTTGTAGATTCGATTCCCTCGAAGAAATTAAATATTTTATATATTTTCGTTTCCCCGCGTTGGTTACGAGTTCGTTGTCTCCAAAATACAGCGGAAAGTGGGTAACGGAAGTATCTTAACGGGAGTGATTTGATACTAGGCTCTCAGGTACGCTCTTTCTAACCTGCTAGGTGCAGGACGTCAAGTATGCTTAAATTTACCATTGTCGTGGTAAGTTAAGCATCTCTTAACTGATACTTTACGCACAGGAACTAGACATAATTTCTTGAACATGTTGTCTATGGTTTTTAACTTATTACGTAATAATAAATTTGTTACTCGTATCATAATTATAACACAATTTAATTTTGAGGCCGTTGTAGCACAGGAGGACATTATGTGAGTGTAAACGCGACGGCTGTGGGTTTGATTACTTTTGGTGAGAATTAACTATTTTCATTTCCTCGTTCCAGCAATAAGAAAAAGTGCCGCGTTGAGTACCGTCTCTCAATCCGCAATACCTCTAGAATATGGCGAAAAGTGGGGAACGAAATTGTCTTAAAGTGATCGGAGTGTCATAGCACTATGTTCCCCCAGCCTACCTTGTTTATCCGGGATACAGCGTGAAGCTTAAATAAAAGCTTTAAGTTTTAACACAATTAAAACCCCGTTCCACAATCGAACCTGTAATACATCTTACGTAAACAAAAGTAGAGTTAATTAAGCAATAGTATTAAACTCCCAACTATCCTCTATTAGAGCAATAACAATATTTATTGAAGCGTAACAAAACTGACGGTGGTGTAGGAGAGCTATCGATAGATTGATGGCTCGTTCCGCTCTGGCTTCCCATTGACTGTATTAGTGTTTCTGACTAAGCCACATTTGGAAATTCGATACTGAATCAAGTGATCTGAAATGGTAAATTTATTGATTATTTCAATATCATTTCTTTGAAAGGGAATCGAACCATCGTAATTTACATATTAATATTCGAGAATATTGTTCTCATTTAATATAATGATAAATATATACAATAAGGTTAAATATATGTGTGGGTTCGATCCCCACTCGAGGAGATGAAATATTTACTTAAATTTATATTTCCATTTCTTCGCTCTGGTGTCGAGGTTAAACGCGGCGTTGAGTTCTGCCACTCAACACGCAATGCCTCCAGAATTCGGCAGAAAGTGGGAAACCTGATTTTTTTTAAGGTTAAATATTTTGGATCAAAATTGTATTTGGAATATTATTATGAAATATACAATTTAATACTTCAATTATTAAAGGGAAATATAAAAATTCACATTTTTATATTTCAGGGTGATTTTTTTATAATAGATATATAATATAATATCTTGAAAATTGGACAGAAAATGGGAAACCAATATCTTAACACTAGGTTTTTTAGGTCTAGGAAGACATGAATAATCCATATATGCAGGAAAAAGCGTGAGGCTCCTTAATAAATCTTATATTTGAACATATAATATATATATATTCGACTGATTTTGAAAGAAATAAAATGTTTACTTAAGGAACAGAAATAAGTTAAAGTTGAGAACTGCAAAAAACTTAACTTTAAAAATGTAAACCAAGAAAATATCTTTAGGTTTCATTTAAAATCGCTTTAGCCACAGGTGTTTGGACATACGAATATGTATGCAGTCGAAAATAAACGTTGAAAGTATTGGAAACCGAACGGAACATGCCATCAATCAATCGGAAGTGCTTTTAACGGGCTGGCAGGTAGGCCGTGGGCACCGCCGACTGGGTAGGGTAGTATGGTCAAACTATTGTATGAATTTGATTTTTGTTGAGTTAATTGGAGTTAAGAGACCATTTCGGAAGGTACTGAGTGGATTTTTAGGGTTCTGTAGCTTCAAAAATAGAATCCTTACAGGATCACTTTGTTTTAGTCACAGATCTCCGTTTGGCCGTCTATCAAGACATTTATCTAAGCTAATCCTAAGGTCAGTATAAAACTGAAATTAATATTAAATATTCAAGTCTACAGTCTCGTGGTGCACCGGAGAATAAAATCAAGCTTCTCAAACAGACAAACATACAAACAGAAAAACAATAAAATTTCATTGTGTTTGGTTCTATTACGTTAATAAATGCTACCAGTAACATTTTTTCTTATATGTATCTATCTATACTTATAATAAAATTGTAACGGATCGGTGTTTGTACATGAAAGGTATATTATAAGAAAAAATGTTATTGGGGACCTTTATTAATGTAGTAAGTAGAACCCAAAACAATGATTTTCAAATTTTTTTGTGTTTGTCTGTGCGTTTGTTACCGCTAATCCAGAACCGGCTTAACCGATTTAAATGCGGTTTTCAGTATTGGATTCTGGCAAGCTTACGTTAACGTATAGGGTCTGTTATTACAATCGGTTCATAAATAAAAAAGTTATATCAATTCAAAGAACTTAGTTCGACAAACTTGCTGATTGCTATAGCAGTTATTTTATGCAACTACTTTAGTGAATTGGCTTTAGCTTTCAATTTGTATGATAAAAAAAACTCCGAAATTTCAAGATAAGAAAAACTGCGCTTGCCTTGCACCTAAATAAACCTAAATACCTAAATACCGTAAATACCTGTACATACTATATTAATAATATATAAAAAATAATCTATATATAGACAATATTTAAGTTATATAATATGTATATCAAATATATATGAATTAATTATAATCGTTGATAAATCAAAAAACCTCTTAATTACATAAGTAAAGATATACTGATTATTAAATTTTGGGGTAGTGAGTTCAATATCTTTTGTCAAAAATAATTAGAGGAACTTACTCTTGAATCACTCCATTTGCTATTTCACCAATTAAACAATATATATATTTTTTAATTCCAAACAAAATGCTCTAATTAAGCCATTATGTTGTTACGTAATCTCATACGCATTTTAAGTATACAAGGTGATCCTAGTTTTAAGTAACTCTAATCGGTACTTCACCAATTCACAAAGATATTCAAATAGATTTTCTAAATTCCCCAAAAAATATCTATTAAGCCGGAAACGCGGCGTTAAATTACACAACCTTATACGCATTTCAAGTAATAAGGGGGGATAACCCATTCGCCAATCCACCAATCCAAATAGAATTTTTATTCCCCAAATAATTATCTTTTTTTTCTATAAACTGCAGCTTTAAGTTACTCAATTATTCTCAACTTAACATTTTAAATAATTAACGAGGTTTTTTCTGCAACAAAATCAATTCTATACTATATAAAAAAATAACATATTGCGTATATGTATTTAATGTCAATTAACATTTAATGTAGGTCTGTGAGTGCGGCGCTTGGTGGTCTACTCGCGGAGCTTAAGTGCGTGATCTTTGATCGCACCGCCGTCTCCTTCAGAGACAAAACGTTTACGGCCTCTGTAAAGAAAATAATAATAATAAAAAAAATTGAAATCAAAAGTAACGTCATCTCGACGCAGTCACAAGCATGCGAGTGTATACGCGGTAGTTGTAGGTTCGATACCACTCCCCTTTGCCTATGTCTTTGCTAATGAGTAATAAGTTACTACTCGGGAAAAACGCGGTGTATACAGTAAAAACCCACATATTCTGTCTGATTGGGGGATGATATATCGTCTCTTTCTCTATTTCGTTCCGACTGTTTCTGTCAATTCTCTCTAGACTCTGTCTTTCCAAGCTAGAATAAAAAAAAACAACACAACATACCTAGTGGGCATTTTTTGTATAACGTGGTCGCCGAATCGAAGTCGTGCGGAGCATCTTTCGACGAAACGGTCCAACATTATGTATGCGAGGGGCACGTCTAACACTATATCTGACATATCTTCAAAAACACGCAGGAATCCCTAGAAAGGAAAAAGATGATTTATTTTTAGGTTCATCATGAATGCGTATCCCGAATATAGCGGGGGTAGACAGAGGGAACCTGGTCTTTAAAACCTTTTTCGTTACCGGGAAATGAAAATAATAAATGATTAATTTAATCCACTCGACTGAGAATCGAACCAACAATCAACTAGGGGTAATGAAATATTTAATAATATTTTAATTTTTTTCGCTCCGGTAACGAAGCAAAAAACGGTGTTAAGTTCTGCCATTCAATATTCAATGCTTCAAAAATTCGCTAGAAAGTCGGTAACGGGATGTCTTAACACTATATCCCCAGTGGTCTCTATGCGAATCAGCATAAAGCTACAAAAAAGAGAAAACATTTTAAATAAATATTAGAAAGATGTGCTAGTTAAGTCATTTTATATTATCTGTACAAAAAAATATTACGTTATAACCCGATAGTCGTTTCTATGTAACCCACCATACCTGTTGAATTATCAGGTATCATACCCAATTTGCATATTATAAATGTGGAAGTTTGTCAGGATGGGTGTTTTTTCAATTTCACACAAAAAGTGCTGAACAGATTCAGATGTTACCTTACAGTGACATAGCTTATAAAAGGCTGCAATATATGAACATTTTGTATAATTTGGCTACAAATGGTAACCTACCAATTAGTTATAAATTTAACTTACCCTGTCCATTACTATTTAGGTGCAAGGTATTTAATACATTACTATTTAGGTGTACCTTGTATTACTTATCGTCTACCTAAATACCGTATAGCTAAATATTTTTCGTTAAATTCAACAAGTTTTAGGAGCAAAATCAAATAAATTTCCAAAAGACAAATTACTTATACTTAATAAGGCTTTCGAGGCGCAGTGGCACAAGCGCGTGACTTTAAACATGACAGGTGTGGGTTCGATGGTCACTCGATGCAATGAAATATTTATTTTTTCGCTGCGATGTAGAGGCAAAGCGCGGCGTTGAGTTCCGCCGCTCAACGTGCAATGATTCTAGATTCGGCGGAGTGGGGAACGGAGTGTTTTAACATTAAGTTCCCTCTGCCTACCCTGCTGTGTGCAGGATATAACGCGAAGCAGATTTTATTTGAGTAAATATTTTCATTTCTTCGTTTTAGTAAAAAGGCAAAGCGTGGTGTTGAGTTCCACCACTCAATACGCAATGACTCGAAAATTGCGCGGAAATTGGGAAAAATAGTGTTATAACACTAGATTCTTCCTACATCCTCTGCTATATGCGGGATATTAGATATAGCGTAAAACTAAAAAAAAACTTAAATTACTGTTTATGTTTACCTATGTATACATATAAATATAATTAAAGGGTCTGTCTTTGATATCAACAACTGTGTTTTTTCAAGTGCAAATAGTTATTTACACAATATTAAAACATAAACAATTTTAACATTTTTATTTGTCTGTCTCTCTGTCTATCTGGGCTAACCTCCGGACCAGCTGAACCAATTATAATGGGACGAACACTGAAAGATAGAGGAGGTTGTGGTGGAACATAAAGGCTATTTTGATACAATAAAAAAGTTATATCAAATTATTATTTGTATAAAGATAGAATTAAATCGAGATTGTATGATTATAAAATAGACCGAGATTTAGGATTCTCCAACGTAAGTTGATACCCTCTCAAGCAGCCACGTATGTAGTTAACCCGGATTTTTTGCGAAATCGGATTTTTTGTGGGAAAAAAATTGTTTCCAGTGTACTTGAGATTGTGTTGAGATATCAATCACAACCTAATCTCAAGTATAATCAAATTAATATCAGATTTTCAGATTTATAGTTCCTTGGAGCACAGAAATTAAGCTACTAATACAACGCGGCCAAAAGATATTAGCATTTACGTATCGTTTTTGATTCATTTTGTATGAAATTCACCGCGTAGTAAAACCCTATAGTGTACTTCCCGTAGACCTACAGTTATTAAAAATATTAGTATTTCAAAAAAATATTACAAATTTATATTTGTAGTTCATTTCTTATAAATAAGTGTTTCCAAACTCAAATTTCTTAGCCTTATTCGCTGCATGATCAAAATCTTTAAGGTATTTCCAATCATAATCCTGTAATAAAGTTATACCTTTACTTTTACACAGCCCTCTGTAGGCGAGTCCGACTCCCGCTTGATCGCTTTTTTCTTAAATACACTTAAATTAAAATTTGTATATTCCAAGCGGAGCCGCTAGTACTTAATAAAAGTTCATACCTAGAAACTTAAGTTTATAGTTGTACATTCGATTACCTACAACCATAAAATTGGTACAGAACCCTGGGCGAGTCTGATCTGATTTTCTTGTACATGATCTTTTTTTAAAATAAAAATATTTATCTTAACAGAAAGCGAACCTATATAAAGGTCTTAATCTTTTGCTTCTCAATATTTTTTTTATCATGTCTCAGCTCTAGCAAGGCAGGCCACGGTGTTGAATTCCGCCACTCGAACCCAATGTCTCGAATTCGGGTGGAATGATGAAGATGGTGTGTCGTGCCATTAGGAAATTTTTGACTTCCTGGCTATAGGAGTAAAAGCGTAATGAGCACAACTTTTTTTGCACAACATACAGACACATGCTTAGCAGTATCATGTGGTAAACACAATTTACCTACCATTTGTGTTTGAAGTACAAAAACTACTTTTCCCCACTCTACCTCTAAAGAATATCTGACCAACTTTTCAATGTCAAAACAACATATACAACATATACTATATACATATTATGTTAAAAGAAAGAATAATTAAAAAGTAAATATGAGTGAGGAAAAACATACGTTTTTAGCGGAGGTCAGGGCTGTTCACTACTTGACTCCGCTGTTCAAGATATTTGTGTTTCAAAACATATATGCATACTTCTAGTACTTCTAGTAGTAACATATTAGACAAAATAAAAATATTCCATAACCGTCTGGCACTTTTGTAGCTTTTGTGATTGTGGGTTTTTTTTACTTTTTTATTATAAAGTGTATACTAGTTCGCAACTTTTATTGCGTGGACTTAAAATTGTAAAATAGACTGAAAAATTTCAATATTTCCCGTGCTTGGAGCAATCTCGAGAAACTCTCTATAAGTGTCCTGCACTTCCTAATCCACCAACGAGTACATACCAAATTTTAACGTTCTTAGTACAATACTTTCGTCTGTGCGTTGTCTGTCAGTCACGCAGTAGCAGAAGAGTTTTATATAGAAAGATATTGTTGAGTGGCGCATTTTACCAGACCTAAACCTACAAACCTATAGTTTATCTGTAAATTCCTCTAAGCGGTGATCGAAACCATAATCGTCTCTTATAAATATACAATTCCATATTGTAATTATACATACTTATACACGTACATTATTTTTCGCTTTAATTTCATTTGAAGTATATTTTTAAATGTTAGTATCTAAATTTTAGATATTTTGTGTGTCACTTTGTTCCAATTCTTAGAACTATGTGTAACTAATAAAACTGGGTAAACTTACGTACTTCCGCATACAATGACAAATTCAAATATATGCAACTTTTGGCTTATTATTACTTAAACTGCATACTAATCTAGCTGCTGCACTAAGAAGCTAAACATACATTACAATGTAGGTCATGTGAAATTTTAGAAGATATCCTGTTCGTGGGTCGTGGGTGAAGGCCAGTGAGCTATTGAAGCTTTTATCTCCCCAAACTTTTCAAACTACCACTCTACTACTAGAAGTGTTCGCTACAACGTAAATGTTTCTTGTGATTAATAGTAGTTCCTAGTAAAGTTCGTGTCGATGATTTTCAAGAAGATATTATGGATGTAAATATACGTATTTGTGTTAAAGCTAATGGCTTTTTCCCATCTCTCATTATGTAAGAGATTTTTAGAAAGCAGGGTAGGCAAAGAGATCTTAGTGTTAAGATTACGGTCATCAATTTCCTCCCGAATTCAAGATACTGCGTGCTAAGTGGCGGAATTCAACGCCGCGCTATAGAATAAACATTTTATTTTAATTTTATAATATTTAATAATGTTTAATTTGCACATTTATTAAAAAATGTGTTCTTCGTCACATTGTCTACATAGGTATTTATATATACATAGGCTTTGTCTCTACGATGTTTCTACGACGATCCAGATGGATAGCAAAACTTAATCGAACCCACAACCGTCGCGCATACAGTATGACGCCGTGCCTCTTTTTATTTTAGTTATTATAAATTACCATCTACCTTTAAAACGAATATATAACATGATTCAAAATCTCTTTATCCAAGATCTCAATTTTATGTATCATTAAATCATGAAAAATACTTCCACCCCAGTTATTATGTTCGAACATTATTTATGCGTCACTTTGCATCTGAGATGCATCGACCTCCCGACCGACTCCACTAGCCTAAATACCTGCCGTATTACTTTTGAATATTGAATTTACCTATCGTTTCTGCATACGATTGAAAATATTCGAATAAAAAGCTTTGTTGAAATTAAAGGAAGTGTATTATATGATTATTTATAATATGGCAATGGTTCAAAAGTATTATTAAATGTATTATTCAAATTTTTTTTTATTAAGGGGCTTCACTCTTTTAGTTCGCTTTGCTCGCTGTTATGATAAAAAAAATGTTTTTTTCAAATTCCGTTTTAGAAATATATATTTTGAAACATCACAAATCTTTTTTGCTTATTAACCAGAAATTGAGACACTGCGTGTAAAATGGCAAAACTTAACGCAGCACTTTGTCTACCAGAGACGGGAATATAAATAATTAATTCCAAAGAGTGGGGATTGAACCTATCGCGTTTGCAGTAAGATGCTGCTCCACTGCGGTAGCGGAAATATACATGTATATGTATATGAATATGTTAAAATGTTACTTGAACAAAATAACCCTATTTTTTTATTATTTTCAATATTTTTCCTGTAAATAGTCACGAAATTCTTTATAAAAGGAAATCGAATAAGTAACTGATACATTTCTTTTCTGTTTTCAGTCGTACAAAGCAGTACGAGCTCTCTCAAATTACATTATAGAGTTTCCAGAATAAACTTTTCTTGCTACCGACTTGTTTTATTAAAATGGAAACAAAAATATTTGTTACTTTATAACATTGATTTCTTACTACTTACTGTCTTTCATTCGGGACGTGACTTTGTACGGATTCATTGTGGGTTCAAATTTTAATGGGGGTATGTATTCATGAGGTTATAAAGAAGTAATTGGTCAACAGATCACTAATAGCAAAATATTTATATTCATGCTAAAGTTACTAATCATAGCTTATCATTTTGTTTACGTGGACTTTAAGATGTAAAAAAGAAAACCCACTGTTTTTCCCGTTCTCGTAAATTTTGAAAAATTTTAGTTTCGTCTGAATGTTGTATGTCTCAGTACTGGAAGAGCTTTATATAGTCAAATATGTTTGGTTTGGTTATACAGGATACTATAGGTGTCAAATTGTACCTGTGTACGTAAAGTAAAAAAACTTAGTGACTCTCTCTCTTCGCAAAATTTCCAACGCTTTAAACCTCCCATTTTGACATATAATGTTAGTTACAAAGCAAGTATTCATTATGCCGCCGCGTCGTCCGGAGTGTGTGTGTGTGGTACTGTCAGTGGCGGACACGCGGCGCACGTTTTAATTACGTCTTTATATGGACCAGTGGATTTAAGATAGCTGTGCATTGAATGTGGTGAAAATGTTGTGAATATTTTGTTTGTGAGGGTAGTTAGTTCAAGTTTGCTTTAGCTTTACGTTATCTTCCTTATACGACTGTAGGCAAAGTGAATCTAATTTTTCTTACGCTACGTCCAAATTTCGATATCATTATCTCATTTCTCATTATCATTTCGGTGTCATTGTGGAGTGACTGAACTCAATGCAGCGCTTCGTCTTGTTACAGAAGGGCGGGACTTCAAATCAACAACCGGGGTGTTTACAATTACTCCCTGTGTTCCTGTGCTACGAAGGCCGAAAGCTTATTTAAAACTTATTTCTTTGTGGTGCTTCTAAAGCTTCTTAAGAAAATTAAGGTATATAATTACGCGTAGAATATTATGAAAAATTATCAAAGTTGATGAAGCCACCGTGGTGCAGTAAACACGATAGTTGTCGATTCAGTACCTACTTTTGGGATTCATTATATTTATATTATTTTCATTTTCCCGCTCTGGTAGACGAAGTAGGGCTGTAAGTTTCGCTACTCAACAAACAACGAAGTGTGTTAACATTTAAGTTCTGTCCATTTACCCTGAAAACTTTTTGACTTTTTGAAATAAATTCACGTCATAATATTTAATTTATTTTTATCCGTCGATCATTGTAAGTCGGAGGTTGTGGAGAAAAGCGTACAGGGAGCAGAGCGCTCTATTATCCTTTAAAATTATCAAAGTCAGTTACTTTGTTGTTCTAAAAGTAAACCGTTTTTGAACTAATTACAGCCTACATATTTATATTTTAGAGGCCGTCGTGGCGCAGTGGCACAAGTATGTGGCTAACAGCGACAATATTGCTTTCGATTCTCACTCGGGGGAATAATTTAATGGCTCTGGAAACAAGGCAAAGCGTGGCGTTGAGTTATTCATCACGCAATGTCTCAGAAAATCTTCTGCTTACTTTGTGCATATTACACATACATGAATACAGGGGTGAAGTTAAAAATAATATTATATTTAAATATTATTTAATTAGTTACGTAGGCTGCAATTGGAGGGTTAAGAAAATACGATTTTTACATCTTAAAATTATATTAATAAAATTATTAATTAAAGTACATTAAATTTATCTAAAACTAAACTATATCTAAGACTACTGCCTTCAATGTTGGAAGAACAGTAATCTGTTTAAACCTAAATTAATCTAACTTATATATAATTGTTATATAATATTGAACCTAAACCTAACTAAATCTAACTTAACCTACGACTTAATTACTCCACGATGGAATAATAAGTGTGGGAACGGAAGAAATTCCTTTCCCACCGGCGCTGTTCATCCGATCTTCTCCTTTGTCAGCGTTTTCGGGCGCTCGGCCGCCTATCAGACGGACATATTATAATATTAAATAAATTTTCCGCCTGTGACACCGAGCGCTATATAACATCTCCCTCCGCAGATCAGCAACTATTCTTGAGAGGGAAAAGTTGCTGAGATTTTGATGATATCACTTAGAACTTCATGGGGGTTAATTGCAGCATCCATTTCGTGTTCATTAATTTTGGCTGTTGCTTTGTGTGGTGTGGTATTTTTTGAGATTTGGAGCCGAAATCGTTTATATGCAATTCCAATACCAAGTACACTTGCAATAATTAGTATTAAGTAAATTTGAATCGTGGTATGATATATTATATTGTCGTTGACTTTATTTAATTCAACTGGTGTCTGTAGGGCCAATCTTGAATTAATTGAGTGAAGTTTCCGGAGGTTGATAGAGTTTAATACTATTGCTGATTATTTTTGTCTCTCTTTAGTCTGGTTTATCTTGAATTATGTACGTAATTGATACATTCTTACAGAGGTATTTTTTAAAATTTTTCTAATGAAATGATCTTCGGGCATTCAGCCTCTATGTACAAAGAATTCTTACTAGATATTGCTTAAAGGGATGATTTGGAATTTATTACGGGAAAATTATAGTGGTCAAAGGATTAAGGATAGGAGAACGGCGATATTACCTTTAAAATGAAAATTATTTAATTTTTTTTAGAGAACAATAACAAGCTGCACACGACATTAATTTCTAATACATCTCAAAAAAATATGCTTGCGCATATTTAGCGAGTGTTCCAGTTAATATTAAGAATTTATACATTTCTTTATTGTTAAGCAAATATAAATGTAATTTTAGGTTTAATAAATGGAAGTACAATTTGGAAATGTGGCCTAGCTAATTTCAATGATATTTAACCTGATAGCCATATTGCAATCGTTAACATACTTAGATATATGTTCTCTCATTCTGTTACCGAATTTTAACCAAAGTAAAGTAAAGTTGTAAGATTGGAATAGATGGGAAACGTGGAATAATTAATTTAAACTAACTTAATAATTACTACTAATTAAATTAAAATTGAAAGTACTGATTTAAAACTTCTAAAAGGATTTACTTAAAAATAAAAGGAAAGCAACTCCAGAAAAATTCTAAAGTACTTAATAAAAAAAAATCGTACCTCTTTTTGTATCTATGTCTTGATACGCCTCCCGTTGCACCACGATGTAGATCCGAGATAGCCGACGTCCTTGAGCAATTCAGTGACTTATATTTCGGCTATCCTACCGACTGCGCCAGTTACGTAGGCTGCAATTGGAGGGTTAAGAAAATACGATTTTTACATCTTAAAATTATATTAATAAAATTATTAATTAAAGTACATTAAATTTATCTAAAACTAAACTATATCTAAGACTACTGCCTTCAATGTTGGAAGAACAGTAATCTGTTTAAACCTAAATTAATCTAACTTATATATAATTGTTATATAATATTGAACCTAAACCTAACTAAATCTAACTTAACCTACGACTTAATTACTCCACGATGGAATAATAAGTGTGGGAACGGAAGAAATTCCTTTCCCACCGGCGCTGTTCATCCGATCTTCTCCTTTGTCAGCGTTTTCGGGCGCTCGGCCGCCTATCAGACGGACATATTATAATATTAAATAAATTTTCCGCCTGTGACACCGAGCGCTATATAACAAATTATTTATTATTTATTTATAAATTTATACTTCATTCAAAATAGCTACAGATTTATTGCGTAGGCTGCTTATCCAAACAATGCGGATGGTTAAATTCTAAATACATTATATTTTTTATTTTAAGAAACAATGTTTTGCTTCAATTTCGACTTTATTTTTATTCGCATCCATTTTTGAAGTGCTATTTTGGGCATGTACGAGTAGTACGTAATAAAAGTAATTAAACATTTTTTTCTCTTCTTACTACATCAGGGTAGGCAAAGAGAAAATTGTGCTAAAACACTCCGTTGTTCACTTTCCGTCCAATTTTCGAGACACTGTTTGTTAAGTTTCGGAAGTTAAAACCGCTTTTAGACTTACCGTAGCGGGAAAATATAAAAGAAAATAAGATACAATAATTCCGACGAGAGGGAATCGAAAAGTTATTTTGTGATGAATAGTCCATTCTTCTAGAACGGCTGCAGGCTATATGACGTCACATTAATCGTTTCGAAGTACCACCCACCCACTGTACCAGCGGTCAATCTGAGTGGGTACTTAAAATGTGTCATGTGTATACATTTCTCCGTTACATCCATTTGAGCATGAGAGAAAACCGCAAGTAAAGACTAGTTATTACTTTCAGTTTTTTTTAGCTACAAGCTGTACCTTGCACGAAGCAGGGTAGGAAGAAGGAATCTGGGAACTTAGTGCGCAGACATTCCGTTCCCACTAAGACAATTTCGTTCCCGATTTTCCGTTGAATTCTATAGACATTGCGGGTTGAGTGGTGAAACTTAACGCCTTGTTACCAGAGCAAGGAAATAAAATATTAACTTTGTCCTCGTTCCTCCGAGTGGAAATCGAACCCACAACCATTGCATTTTCAGTTACATCCTTGTCCCACTGGGCCACGACGGCCTCACGTAGTTATTATTGTAGACTTTTAAATCAAGCTTAGGACTTATTTAATATTTTTAACAGTCTCTATAATAGGTATTTTACCAGATTTTTTATAAAAAATACGTAGTGCGCGAGATTTACAATATATGTTATACATAAGAGTCTAACACAATCCTCTTACGGATGGCAAAGACAAAGGCAGTCCAATGACAAATTCTAATTAATGTGGACTCTATCTAAAAAAAAGAAGTGTATTTTCTTGGTCATTTAAAACAGTCAGTCATATCTCGAGGGAGCGGTTACCAAAATGTCAGCTTAATGTAATATTTAAAAGTAAAGCTCCCTAAATAAATTTGATATAATACGTTTTTATATTATGATTTAGGAAGCCATTGTAGCGCCGTGACAGTGATTGTAGCACAGGTGGTAGTGGATTGGACGTCTAATCTATGAACTGTTCATATATGTATATTGATAATATTTTTGTTGTTACACAATTTTTTCGTATCACAAAGTAAGCAGGGTTCGTTTTCTAGTTATTAAATTCACGGTATTATATGTTGAGTGGTAAAGTTAACGCCGCGTTTTATCCTGCCAGAGTGGGAGATGAAAGCTATTTAAGCATAATTATTTCCCCCTAGTGGAGATCGAACCTAAAATCATTTCGTTTGCAGTCACACTCTGATTTATGTACTTTGCTAGCTTATTTCAAACATGTCAATAAAAATACAGGGTTTGGTTCCGCTATCTAAAATTATGAATAGAATATCTTAACATTAGGTTGTCCCCTACACCGCATAAAAGGGGCAAAGCTTGGGTATAAAAAATATGTATTTAAATAATCGCTTCCGGCGTCCCCTAAATTTTATTTACTTTTGCTTCTGAATCCCCGTTTCAGATAAGCGTGTTTTAGAATTTCCTTCATTAGGCTGTCCAATTTGTCGTATTATTTATTTTTCCTTTTATATCCTTTTTTCAAGAAAATTGGTTATCCTTATTTGGTTATTTAATATAGTATTATGGAAGACGTCGTTGCGCAGCGGCACAGTGTCTGACTGTAAACGTGACGGTTGTTGGTTCAATTGTCATTGGGGGGAAATAATTATTTTGAATTTCCTCGCTCTATTAACAAGACAAAGCGTGGTTTAAGATACACTTCTTAAAAATCGGGCGGAAAGTGGGGAACAGAGTTCTTTAATATTAGGTCCCCTCTATCGGTCTACCTTGCCATATCCATAAGGCAGCATGAAGCTAAAATATATTTTTAAATGACATGATTTATTTATAGAATAATATTGTCTTGAATACCCAAATATATTTCGCTAATACTCGCATAATTGTGTTTTCAACGTTTTGGGCACTTTAGAGAATATCATCAAGCTGCACCTAACTGGAGTGGAGAAACGAAAATATATGCAAGAAAATAGAAAAGGAGGAAGTAGAATTTCAATTTAAAATACCGTATCAATTATTTTATAAGAAATTAAAGCTACGAAGCGGGACAGTGTATGACTATTAACATAATGTGGGTAAAATCTCTGTATTTGTAAGTCTTGCATTTACATGTATTGTTGTTGCTTCGACTCGTGTAGTATTCTGTGAAAATTTAATTGGTCATGGTTGTTGGTATTTTGGTCCTAGGTTTTGGTGGCACAGTGAATTTCATACAAAACGCATCAAAATCGATGCATGCATGCTCGTATATTTTGTTTGCGTTGACTTAGAAGCTTGATTTTTTCTGTGTTTCAATTTTTTCTCTGTCTATGAACCTAAAAATATGATATTAACTTCAGCTTGATACCTCTACGGTACGCGAACTCGAGATACATTGTTTTGACAAAAGGGCAGACGGACATCAAAGTGATGATATAAGGGTTCCGTTTCCATCTTTAGACATTCGGTACCCTAAAAAGGGAAGTAATTGCTTACAGTACAATTTTCTTGTCATCTTCACAATCATCATCTTGTCGAGTCTTGCTAACAAAGCCCACTCCACCGGTTTGGCACTGGCTCAAGAAGCGACGACTTCAGTACTACCTTAATATGCTCAGTCCTCCGACGTCTAATTTATCGTTGTGCTGTTCCTTGTGTCTGTACTGCGGCATATGCTTTTGATATGTTGAGAATGTATTTTTAACTTTTGTGTATATAATAAGAACTCAACATGCAATGTATCGAAAATTGGCCAGCAGCACACTAGGTATATTAGCCCTCTTCCCAGATTGCTTTATACATAATACAGCGTGAAGCGAAGCCAAAAAATATTACCGGACAGATCACGATTGTTTTGGTATTCGTCAATATCTTTTCGAAAACCCCAAATCAACCTATACAAATTTTTGCTTTGTTATAGGTTAATTTGGGGTTGTGCCAATGTCAACCATAATGCTAATGATGATGGTTGATGACAACCCCAATAATGATTTACTAATCCGGTTTGAAAATGTACCTCTTTTTGAATGTAAAATGAAAATAGAAATGATCTCATATTACGTCTGTCTATTTTGATAATTGAAGATCACTCATTAATATTTCTTTATATTTTTGTAGTCACTGGATTTAAACATAACAATTGAATACTTACTTAATTTCATTTCGATTTTAAATGCGAGTACATTACAGAATAATATTGATCGGCCTATTATAGTGTTTCTAAAGTAAACAGAGGGAACTTAATGTTTTTTTTTTTATTAATAATTTTAACTAAACACTACACAAACGTGGTCCGTACTTTTTTTAAAACTTTTTCATTATTATCAGATAATCAATAGTTTTATATTTATCTGCTACTTAAATAAGGCTTATAACTAGAGTTAATTATCTAGATATTTAATTCCTTATTATATAGATAGAAAGTCCAGGTATTTTTAGATTCCCTTTTTGTAAACATTTCACTTATTATCTATTAACTTAATATCTATTACAATTTTACAATTTATATATAGTTTTGTTTTTTATTCTAAGTGCCTATCGGAGGATGGATTCAGGATATGGAAGGTACAACCGAAGTGGTCATAACCTCTATTATTAAAGGTATGACCACTTCGTTTCTATCTTTAATGGCCATTTTTAAATTGTATTCGAGTTCGTCGTTGCTATTGTTGCACTGCGGATCAGCCTTTTGACTGCATCGTCTTCGCTACCACTGTAGTAGCAGCAGCTGTAAGTGTGTCGCGTCATTGCGACTGCGTGCGTGTCATGCAGTGTCATGCAGCTGGAACTTAATGTTAAGACACTCGGCACCCCGCGGCGGAACTCAACGCCAGGCTCTTTTCTTGTCATTTTCCTATCTTGTTATCAGAGCAGAGAAATTTAAATAATTACCACCGAGACTCAATGGAAACCAAAACCGTCGCATTTACAGCCAGAAATTCTTGAATTATCTTCAAGAGAGTAAAGTAAAAAATATAACAATGCTACATATAATGTTTTATGTTTAACTATCTTTAGTATTTAAATAATAAATATCAAAACTTATAAAATTTTCTTCAATATTAGTTGGTAAGCCTAATACCTTATTGCGAAGCATTATTATATACCTGCCGCAAGTAGGTCATCTAAAAATATGTTTGCCACTGTCAGAGCTTTCTCCTTTTATTATTTGTATTCTTTATAAATACTCGTGAAGAAAATATTAAGATGATAGTATGAATTAATAATACCGTAATAATCATAATAATATTGAATATTTTTTATGATTATTATGGTATTATTATTGGAAGTAGTCGTGGTACAGCGTCTGACTGTAAGTACAACGGTTTGAGTCTCATTTGGGGGATTGAATTGTTTTCATTTTCTTGCTCTTGCCACTTAACAGGTTACTGCTATATGTGAAATCAAAATATCTAAGAATCCAATTGCCACTTCAATAGAATCCATCACAACCTTCCCCTGCACCACATAAATGTTACCCTCATGCCTGTTGATTTCATACATCGTAAAATTCGAGGACTTCTATAAAGTACAGCTATATAATATATGGAATAGTTTTATATGTTCTTTGATTACAGAACGACCACCGGATGTGGAGTTCTTGCCTATAAAATATTGGTTTCCTTTCATAAAGTACAGGTTACTCTAGTATCCTATGTTAAGATGTAGTTTGTGGTTAACTGTTAAGTTAAATAGAATCTCGGTTTACTTTTAGCTTTATATTTTTCCTTGCGGTTGCTACTAACTAGTAGAGTGATTTTCTTAAAACTTCAGATACATTTGATATTGGTTGTATTTATTTAAATATTTATGATAAGATCTTTTTTAGCTTCACGTTGTATCCCGCTCCATTGCAGAGTGGGCAGAGGGAGCTTGGGAACCTCATGTTAAGACATTCCGTTTCTATAAAGACACATCCGCTGCTCACTTTCCGAGGTATTTTGGAGGCATTGCATATTGGGTGACAGAGCTCAACGCTGCGCTTTGTCTCGTTACCAGAGCGAGAAAATGAAAATATTAAAGATTTCAGTTCATCGAGCGGGAAGCGAACCAACACACACATGCTTGCACCCCGGTTCTTTAAGTCGATCCTTTCTCGAAGAAGTTAATTATTTTAAATTACTCTCATCCTTGTTACAAGACAGGGCGTGGCGTTGAACTCCGCCTCTCAATTCGTAAAGTCTCGGTCCCAGTAAAAAATCTATCTCGCCTACCCTGCTCTACGCGGGTAAATTAATATGAAAAACTATATATAAAAAATCAACACGCCATTTAAAGAAAACCGGCCAATACAAAAAAGGTAGTAAATTCCTATTATGTGCAGTAATAGCGTAGATTGATTCCCATCGAATGCCGCTCGGAATATAAACTAAACAATCAGCGCGATACTTCACCGTAGCAATTTGGCGAAACACATTTACACCCGTAATAACTGCTGAATGCTCTAAATACTCTAAATATTTTGAATGCTCAACATGAATTACATTTCCTGATTGCTCAATTTGCTCTGGCATTTAGCATTCTTCATCACGCGAGTATGAAACGGAGGCTTTATTGTTTCTGTAGAAGGTAAGATTTTAATATAAATGTTTCTTCAGATTTTCAAGTCTATGTAATTCTTATTTAAATTTTACATGTTCATACATATTTATATGTTAGTTCTTTTATATGAAAATGGCTCGAAATGTGTTTGTGTGAGAGTTTGTGATAAAATATTTAAACAATACTCTTTGGCTTGTTAGTAAATAATAAATATAATATAAGTGTGAATAAGAATGAGAAACAGAGTGCTTTAACTCTAGATTCACTGTGCTTTACTAGTAAAAGCATGAAGTTGGCGCCTAACTAAATATGAATTAAGAAATATTCGTAAAAACTATAAAAAGCTACGTAATATGATCCTACAAATATATATCAACGCATTAAGTAAAATTGGCGATCGTTATCGCTGTAAATCAGTGCTTATGGCGCCATAATGTTGCCAACTTAACGTGAATCAACAGATTAATAAATATAGTGCCAACATTCGAATATGAACGATTTGACGCTGGATGTTATCATATGTGATCGAAAAGTCAAAGTTCTATATCATTTGTATCTAATGTATATGTTGTACAATGAATGATATAAAATAATATGATTCAATGCATTGGGTAAATTGCATAACATATTTTAGTGTCTCAAAATGTAAAAACGGAAAAAGTGATCCTATAAGGATCACTTTTTTATCTGTCTGTGAAGACTATTTAACGCCATACCATAGACCATAGATCGCGATTCCAGCTTGATACCTCCGTATCAAACTGAAATTAATATCAAATATTCAGATTTTTAGTCCCTTAAAGTACAGAAAATTCAAGCTTCTAAGTCAACGCAATCAAAAAATACAAACATATATGTATCATCTTTGCTGCATTTTGTATGAAATTCGCCGCGTAATCAGAACATACGAAGTACTTCCCGTGAAAACAATGGAAGTCATGAAATTTGGCTAGAAGTGAAATTCACATAAAAATCCAACAACTGAAAATTTATAGGTATTTCATAAAAAAATCACTACAAATTTATATTTGTAGTTTATTTCATACAAAATGAGTGCATACGAGTATACGCCGCATACTTAAGTTTGTCAACTTTTGTAAGTTGAATACCTGAAATTTGTACGGAAGCCTCGGTGGATGAGACCGACTCGCACTTAACTAGTCTAATTATCGATGCCGCACATTGTTTCGCTCCCAGAGCGAGGAAACGTAAAAACATCCTCCTCTATAGCGTGAAGCTAACATACTTTAAACCAATTAATCTACATCAATCACCAAGATTCTGACTGCGTTCACGTTAATTGATACTTGCATTTACGTCGCTCTATAATAGCATTCATTTCGCACTATTTGACGTGCTCGCGTCGTGCGTCGTCCCGCCCGCCCGACACGGCGACGGGACGTGACGGACTATTGATGTTTCTGATTGCAGAAATTTCTAACTTTGATATACTGATGGGTCAATTACAGATATAAGTTTGAATTGTAATTTTTCTTTTGTCATGTTTTCTAAATTAAACTCTATGAACATAAAAATATATTATGATGTACTCGTATATAGAAATCCTTTTAAAACTTCCTTGTGCACATCTTGATATCCTACAACATTGAAGTGATCGAGCTAGGTACAAGGCTGTTATTTCTCAATACCGACTGTTTTTTTTTATAATTTCACACTGTTTCCCTCATACAAAGAAGGAAACTAGTGTTAAGTCACTTCATTCCCCACTTACGGTTTAATTTTTGAAACATTGACAGGAGCAACTTAACGCCGCGCGTTACGAGTATGTTAATACTAGAGCGCGGAAAATAAAATTATACATTCCTTCGATACTATGATGGAATTCGAACCCGCGACCAACACGTTCATTGTTAGACGCTGTGCTGCTGCTTCATGACGGATACCTTTCATAACTTGAGTCCCGGTACTCATCATCCTGTGTCTCGAAAATTGGGATTAAAGTTGGGAACGGTGTATTC